>JAIFZK010000009.1:26965000-26985000 GCA_027481765.1 Tenualosa thibaudeaui | reverse complement strand
ACGCACACACACACACACGCTCACTCACAAACACGCACACACACACTCACTCTCAAACACGCACACACACACTCACTCACAAACACGCACACACACACTCACTCACAAACACGCACACACACTCACTCTCACAAACACTCACACACACACTCACTCACAAACACGCACACACACACTCACTCACAAACACGCACACACACACACGCTCACTCACAATCACGCACACACACACTGCACGCTCACAAACACACACTGCAGCTCACTCACAAACACGCACACACACGCTCACTCACAAACACGCACACACACTCACTCCAAACACGCACACACACACTCACTCACAAACACGCACACACACACTCACTCACAAACATGCACACACACACTCACTCACAAACACGCACACACACACACGCTCACTCACAAACACGCACACACACACACGCTCACTCACAAACACGCACACACACACACGCTCACTCACAAACACGCGCACACACACGCTCACTCTGACACACTGCACACACGCTCACTCACAAACACACACACACACACACTCACTCTCTGAAACACGCACACACAGGCTCACTCACAAACACGCACACACGCTCACTCACTCACTCGTGCACACACACACACACTAACTCACAAACACACGCACACACACTCACTCTCAAACACACACACACTCACTCACATACACGCACACACACACATGCTCACTCACAAACACTCACAAACACTCACGCTCACTCACAAACACTCACACACACTCTCACTCACAAAAACTCTCACACACACACTCACTCACAAACACGCACACACACACACGCTCACTCACAAACACGCACACACACACACGCTCACTCACAAACACGCACACACACGCTCACTCACAAACACGCACACACACGCTCACTCACAAACACTCACAAACACGCACACACTGCGCTCACTCCACAACATGCACACACACTCTCACTCACACACAACACGCACACACACGCGCACTCACAAACACACACACACGATCACTCACCAACACGCACACACTCACTCACAAACACTGCACACACACTCACTCACACACACGCACACACACACGCTCACTCACAAACACGCACACACACTCACTCACAAACACACACACACACACGCTCACTCCAAACACGCACACACACGCTCACTCACAAACATGCACACACACACTCACTCTGGCTCACACACACACTGCACTCACTCCACAAACACGCACACACACGCTCACTCACTCACGCACACACACACGCGCTCACTCACACAACACACACACACTGCGCTCACTCACTGGCTGCACACGCACACACGCTCACTCACAAACACGCACACACACACACACACACTCACTCACAAACACTTGCACACACACACTCACTCACAAACACGCACACACACACGCTCACAAACACACACACACTCACTCACAAACACACACACACACTCACTCCAAACACGCACACACACACTCACTCACAAACACGCACACACACACTCACTCCAAACACGCACACACACACACAGCTCACTCACGAAACACGCACACACACTCACTCACTAACACGCACACACACACTCACTCACAAACACGCACACACACGCTCACTCACTGGCACGCACACACACTCACTCACTGGCACGCACACACACACTCACTCACTGCACACACCTGCACACACTCCTCACACACGCACACACACACACACGCTCACTCCTGGCACACCACGCACACACTCACTCTCAAACACGCACACACACACTCTCACTCACTGCACACACACACGCTCACTCCTGGCTGACAGCACACACACTCACTCACTCAAACACACACACACACACTCACTCACTCACAAACACTCACACACACACACACGCTCACTCACTGGCACGCACACACACACACACGCTCACTCACAAACACGCACACACACGCTCACTCACAAACACGCACACACACGCTCACTCACAAACACTCACAAACACGCACACACACGCTCACTCACAAACATGCACACACACACTCACTCACAAACACGCACACACACGCTCACTCACAAACACACACACGCTCACTCACAAACACGCACACACACTCACTCACAAACACGCACACACACACTCACTCACAAACACGCACACACACACGCTCACTCACAAACACGCACACACACGCTCACTCACAAACACGCACACACACACACACACACACACACACACACACACACACACACACACACACACACACACACACACACACACACACACACTCACTCACAAACACGCACACACACACACACTCACACACAAACACCCACACACACACACGCGCACACACACACACACACACACACACTCACTCACACACACACTCACTCACAAACACGCACACACACACACGCTCACTCACAAACACGCACACACACTCACGCTCACTCACAAACACGCACACACACGCTCACTCACAAACACGCACACACACACTCACTCACAAACACGCACACACACACACGCTCACTCACAAACACGCACACACACACTCACTCACAAACACGCACACACACACACGCTCACTCACAAACACGCACACACACACACGCTCACTCACAAACACGCACACACACGCTCACTCACAAACACGCACACACACGCTCACTCACAAACACGCACACACACTCTCTCACTCACAAACACTCACACACACTCACTCACAAACACGCACACACACACTCACTCACAAACACGCACACACACACACGCTCACTCACAAACACGCACACACACTCTCACTCACACACACACACACACACGCTCACTCACAAACACGCACACACACACACACGCTCACTCACAAACACGCACACACACGCTCACTCACAAACACGCACACACACACTCACTCACAAACACGCACACACACGCTCACTCACAAACACGCACACACACGCTCACTCACAAACACGCACACACACGCTCACTCACAAACACGCACACACACACTCACAAACACGCACACACACACTCACTCACAAACACTCACACACACACACTCTCACTCACAAACACTCACACACACTCTCACTCACAAACACTCACACACACGCTCACTCACAAACACGCACACACACACTCACTCACAAACACGCACACACGCTCACTCACAAACACGCACACACACTCACTCACAAACACGCACACACACGCTCACTCACAAACACGCACACACACGCTCACTCACAAACACGCACACACACACACGCTCACTCACAAACACGCACACACACGCTCACTCACAAACACGCACACACACACACGCTCACTCACAAACACGCACACACACACACTCACACACACACAAACACACACACACACACGCTCACTCACAAACACACACACACACGCTCACTCACAAACACTCACACACACACGCTCACTCACAAACACGCACACACACGCTCACTCACAAACACGCACACACACACACTCTCACTCACAAACACGCACACACACTCACTCACAAACACGCACACACACACACGCTCACTCACAAACACGCACACACACACGCTCACTCACAAACACGCACACACACACACGCTCACTCACAAACACGCACACACACGCTCACTCACAAACACGCACACACACGCTCACTCACAAACACGCACACACACGCTCACTCACAAACACGCACACACACACACACACACACACACACACACACGCTCACTCACAAACACGCACACACACGCTCACTCACAAACACGCACACACACACGCTCACTCACAAACACGCACACACACGCTCACTCACAAACACGCACACACACGCTCACTCACAAACACGCACACACACGCTCACTCACAAACACGCACACACACACTCACTCACAAACACGCACACACACACACGCTCACTCACAAACACGCACACACACACTCACTCACAAACACGCACACACACACTCACTCACAAACACGCACACACACACACACTCACAAACACGCACACACACTCACGCTCACTCACAAACACGCACACACACACTCACTCACAAACACGCACACACACACACTCACTCACAAACACGCACACACACACGCTCACTCACAAACACGCACACACACGCTCACTCACAAACACGCACACACACGCTCACTCACAAACACGCACACACACACTCACTCACAAACACGCACACACACGCTCACTCACAAACACGCACACACACGCTCACTCACAAACACGCACACACTCACTCACAAACACGCACACACACTCACTCACAAACACGCACACACACACTCACTCACAAACACGCACACACACGCTCACTCACAAACACGCACACACACACTCACTCACAAACACGCACACACACACTCACTCACAAACACGCACACACACACTCACTCACAAACACGCACACACACACTCACTCACAAACACGCACACACACACACGCTCACTCACAAACACGCACACACACGCTCACTCACACACACGCACACACACGCTCACTCACAAACACTCACACACACGCACACTCACAAACACGCACACACACGCCACTCACAAACACACACACACACGCTCACTCACAAACACGCTCACACACTCACTCTCAAACACGCACACACACACGCCACTCACAAACACGCACACACACTCACTCACTAACACCCACACACACACTCTCACTCACAAACACTCACACACACTCACTCACAAACACGCACACACACACACGCTCACTCACAAACACGCACACACACGCTCACTCACAAACACGCACACACACGCTCACTCACAAACACGCACACACACGCTCACTCACAAACACGCACACACACACTTACTCACAAACACGCACACACACACACGCTCACTCACAAACACGCACACACACGCCCTCTTACTCTTGCCAACACGCCCACACACACACACACACACACTTGCCAAAAATGCCCACACACTTCCTCACTCACTCACACAAGCACACACACACATACTCAAGCCTCTACACATTTTAATAAAGGTCTAAGCCCAGAAAACAAAGCCCCCTAAAGATAGGGTACATCTGCCATGACGTAAACAAACACAAACAAACAAACAAAAACGTCAGACTAGCTTTTCCATGCAGCTGCCACGTAGCCCCCCCCCCCAGACACACACACATACAGGCTTACACACACACACACATATTATACTCGGCCTCGCTTCAGGGATTTGCAATATGTTCTGCAGACAGATTACAGGAGCGGGAAGTGTGTGTGTGTGTGTGTATTGGGAGTGCAGTTCCTCAGCCCCCTCCCCCCACAATTATTACTGCCATTTGCATATATATAGAAGATCAATCAGGCAGGGCCGACAGAGCTGTGTATATGTGTGTGTAGGTGTGTGTGTTGTGTGTGCAGACAGGGCCGACAGAGCTGTATGTCAGCTGTAGTTGATTTGCTTTGGCCATGCTGGGTGGGTTTGTTGTTGTGTCGTGATGAAGTCATACTCATTGTTGAGCATGTGTTTGCCATGTCGGACACGCTCACAGCCTACGGCGTCTCCGGATGAAATAACTATATGGCACCTGTGGTGAAATAAATGACTTCTGCTGATGTACAGCAAGGACATGCCGCAGCACTTTTTAGCAGTCTGATGGAATATTCTAGACCAGTGGCGACTGGTGGTCACAAAAATAGGGGAGGACGGGGTAAAGGGGTCAGGTGGGTGAATGAGGGTAAAGGGGTCAGGTGGGTGAATGAGGGTAAAGGGGTCAGGTGGGTGAATGAGCGGGCAAATGGGAGTAGACGGGATGGGTGGATTGTTGAGAGAGAGAGAGAGAGAGAATTACAAAACCTGAGCGGGTCAATGAGCGGGTTGAAAATGCGCATCTTCCATCAGTCAGCCAATCTTGTTGTCTTGGTGCTTGCTCTTAGGGGGATTGTGTTAAATAAAATTCATTTGTTTTTAAGGACACATGTCAGCATGGGAAATACCATACAGTGCAATGATATAGTTTGTTTGTGGTATTGTCTGTTGTCTTTTGTGCTTTACACTGCAATATTGTGAAAGTGGCAGAAATGAGTTGCACCAGAAGACTGCAACTGCTCTGCAAACTCATTATAGTTGCCCTTGTTATCTGAATTTGGCCCTTCATCCCGTCCCCTAAATGCCAGCTCCTGCATGCCCAAATACGCCGTAGCACCAATCAAAAGCTTCAGTATATCCCTATTACGACACGCTTTAGCATTGTGCTGTGCTACTTGCAACCGGGCCCCCCCGTCCACAAGTTGATTCACTCCGCCGTCCGCACCTTCACGAATGCCAGGTCTGTCGACAATGACACATACACACACAAATTCTATGCTTAAATTTAAATACTGTACCTTAAATGTAGTATAATAGGCATATAAATATCAGTGATAGCAAAAATAGCACAAATTTAGATATAAGCTTTAATCTTACGTGTGGTATTGGTGGGCCCTGTGTCTTTAGTAACATGAGGAGGGCTAATTCCAGCCAGTGCTGAATCAGAGCCAGATTAGGGCCTGTTGTGGGCCAAACTTGTCTGTGAGTGTGACAGGTGCTGGGTGCTGATTGGCAGACAGATCTTGTGCAGATTGTTTCCAGTGCGCAGATGACTAGACGGCAGAAGAAGCGCATGGCTAAAGTTTTGGGGGTCGTGCCACGAGGCAGATAATTGCCATTGGTTTTGCAGATGTAGTTTTGACAATGGGTGACACCAATTATCCCCCAGCAGCCTGTCACTAATGCTAGTGTTTGTGCTTGGCTAATTAGGCAACAGACTCCCGCTCTCTGGGGCAATCTCCTGAAATGAGCCTCCCCACAAGGCATTACCTTTGCAAATGCCAGTTAACCATGAAATGGCATCTAATATGGAGGAGCTCTGGCAGGAAACACAGTCTGAGAAAAAAAACAAAATACAAACAAACAAATAAACAAACAAAAGTACAAACACACACAGTAATGCCACAGTGCATCTGACACATTAAATTACATTGGAAGTATACTTTACAGAAACACAGACACACATGCAAATGTGCGCACGCACGCACGCACGCACACACACACACACACAGAAACAGCAATTTCCCTGTGCAATTACCTGACTAAATGCACAAATGCAGTGTATGTGTTTGTGTGTGTTGTGTCCTAGATACAGCAGTCACTATGCATATGTGTGTTTGTGTTTAACAGTTTGGTTTTTTTCAACAGAGACTTGAGGTTAAATCTAAACATGACATGGTACACATCACCACAGCCAGGCTCAACACACAACACAAACACACACACACACACACACAACCATGACAGTGTGCTCACTTCCCTGGCTTCACAGGTCTGGGACCAGGAGACAAGATTTCTTCCTTCCTAGTGAGCCTGCATTTACTACACACACACACACACACACACACACACACACACACACAGTCCGGCCAGGCTAGGAGATGTGTCCCCACTCCACCTGTGTGAAGAGTGGAGACAGGACTCCTTTGTGCTACATGCAGGTTATGAGTGCAGATACATACTCATCACAGGAGCAGCCAGTGTCAACACTAGTCACTGCTCTATGTTTTCATGTATGATAGTGATGTCTGGGGTGTTTGGAATATTAATTGCTTGAATATGATCTATGATCTTCGGACATCTCACTGTTTCCAACGCTGAATCAGTCTGTTTGGACAGTCCTGAGTTTGGACATCTCTGTTGTTACTTCTTGCACTTCTTTGATACTGTGTTATGGCCAGCAGTGTCTGTGTGTGTGTGTGTGTGTGTGTGTGTATGGGTGTGTGTTTGTGTTACGACTAGCAATGCAGTGTGTGTGTGTGTGTGTGTGTGTGTGTGTGTGTGTGTGTGTGTGTGTGTGTGTGTGTGTGTGTGTGTGTGTGTGTGTGTGTGTGTGTGTGTGTGTGTGTGTGTGTGTGTGTGTGTGTGTGTGTGTGTGTGTGTGTGTGTGTGTGTGTGTGTGTGTGTGTGTGTGTGTGTGTGTGTGTGTGTGTGTGTGTGTGTGTGTGTGTGTGTGTGTGTGTGTGTGTGTGTGTGTGTGTGTGTGTGTGTGTGTGTGTGTGTGTGTGTGTGTGTGTGTGTGTGTGTGTGTGTGTGTGTGTGTGTGTGTGTGTGTGTGTGTGTGTGTGTGTGTGTGTGTGTGTGTGTGTGTGTATGGGTGTTCCATGGGGCAATAGGAACAGATGGGAGGAATTACCGCTGCTGAGCTCAGGACTTGGCATGTGGGGTCTCCCTGCTATCTGCTGAGCTCAAGACTTGGCATGTGGGGTCTCCCTGCTATCTGCATGGCAGTGTATGCATGTCGCCAGGGTGCCCACCTGCCTGGGTGCCCGCCAGCTCGCCCACCTGTGGGTTAATTCCAGTCACCCAACTGTCAGGTGAACAAGTGAACAAGACTTAGCCAGAAGTAAAGGCCCATTAGTCTTCTAGAAGTGTGTGTGTGTGTGTGTGTGCGCATGTCTGTGTGCTGGTGTCTGATAAGGCGTGGGAAACAGTGCTCAGTCTGAGCTACTATGACCTCAGAGAACAATATTTATTTATTTATTTATTTTACTGTCTCTGCTTCTCCTCTCACTGCTCTACTGAACACACACTCAAACAAAACACACACACACACACTCAGACAACACACACACACACACACTCAGACAACACACACACACACACACTCAAACAAAACACACACACACACACTCAGACAACACACACACACACACACTCAAACAACACACACACACACACACTCAAACAAAACACACACACACACACTCAGACAACACACACACACACACACTCAGACAACACACACACTAAAACAACACACACACACACTCAAACAACACACACACACACACACATTCAAACTACACCACATGCACACACACACACACACACACACACACACTCGCACACTCAAACAACACCACACACACACACTCAAACAACACACACACACTAAAACAACACACACACACTCGCACACTCAAACAACACCACACACACACATTCAAACTACACCACATGCACACACACACTCAAACAACACGCACACACACACATCCTCAAACAACAGCACACACACACTCAAACGCCACACACACAACTCTTAAACTACGCCACACACACAAACACACACACTTAAACAACACGCACACACACACATACTCAAACAACACCACACACACACTCAAACGCCACACACACAACTCTTAAACTACGCCACACACACACACACACTAAAACAACACACACACACACACACACTCGCACACACTCAAACAACACCACATACACACATTCAAACAACACCACACACACACACACACTCAAACAACACCACACACACAGCACTTAAACAACACCATACACACACTCAAACAACGCCACACACACAACACTCAAACAACGCCACACACACACAGCACTTAAACAACGGTACACACACGACTCTTAAACAACCCCACACACAGAGCACTTAAACAACGCCACACAAACAACTCTTAAACAACGCCACACACACAGCACTTAAACAACACCACACACACACTCAAACAACGCCACACATACAACATTCAAACAACGCCACACACAGCACTCAAACAATGGTACACACACAACTCTCAAACAACGGCACACATACAACACTCAAACAGCGCAACACACACACACAGCACTTAAACAATGGTACACACACAACTCTTAAACAACACCACAAACACAACTCTTAAACAACGCCACACACACAACTCTTAAACAACGCCACACACACAACTCTTAAACAACACCACACACACAACAATTAAACAACGCCACACACACAGCACTTAAACAACGGTACACACACAACTCTTAAACAACGCCACACACACAGCACTTAAACAATGCCACACACACAACACTTAAACAACATTACACACACAACACTTAAACAAGCAGGTGCACATGCGCACAGTACTAAAACAACGTCATGCACAACACCTAAACAACGTCATGACAACACTTAAACAATGTCAGGCGCACATCACTTTAACAATGTTACACCGAGAGCATTTAAACAACATCAGACACACAGAACTTAAACAACATCAGACACACAACACTTAAACAATGTTACACAAACAACACAACTCAAACAATGTCTTGTACACACAGCTGAAATTAAACGTCACACATTCAGCACTTAAACAATGCTACACACACAGTACTTAACATTACACACACAGTACTTAAACATTACACACACAGTACTTAAACATTACATACACAGTACTTAAACATTACACACACAACACTTACGTAACATTACACACACAGTACTTGAACATTACACACAGAGTACTTAAACATTACATACACAGTACTTAAACATTACACACACAACACTTACGTAACATTAAACACAGTACTTAAACATTACACACACAACACTTACGTAACATTACACACACAGTACTTAAACAACATTACACACATAGTACTTAAACATTACACACACAAGACTTACGTAACATTACACACACAGTACTTGAACAACATTACACACACACAGTACTTAAACATTACACACACAACACTTACGTAACATTACACACACAGTACTTAAACAACATTACACACACAGATAAACATGCACTTACTGTAACACAAACTGGAAAATGAGCACAAGTTTATCTTTCTGAGCTTTATCCAAAGGTCAGGCTAATGTACATGGGACCTGGTGCAATGCGAGAGTGAGTAGAGTCGTCCCCTGGGAGGGGCTGTGCTGGGGAGCAGGTCAATAGCACGTAGGGCCTGTGAGGAGGCAGGGACGTGGCTCTGGCCTTGTTGAAAACCTCTCCCAAGTCGTGATAGCAGCTTGAGACCCTGGAGAGGTCTGGAGCGGGGTTTGGGGGTTCGGAAGTGGTAGGAGACAAGGCGGCAAGCAGGCAGGTAAGATGACAGTCCGGCCCCCACTCCCGGTCTTCCAATCGATATGGGGGTTGTGGCGTCGGAGCCAGGGATACCCCAGGATGAGGGGCTGGTCCGATGAGTGGAGGAGATGAAATTTGGCCCTCTCTAGGTGATTGCCTGACGCCCTCATCTGCACAGGACCGGTAATGTGGGTTACTGGGCCAAGACGATGACTGTGTAGTGCCCGGGCAGGGATGGGAGACGGCAACTGATGGGCCTCCAAGTCCAATTGGCGAGCAAAATTTATGTCCATGATGTTGGTCTTTGCGCCCAAATCCAACAGGGCCGCCAGAGGATGGGTGACACCCGGAAGATGGAGGCGGACCTGGAGTGTAGGGATCTACGTTCGGTGGAAGGGGGTGATGATATCGAGCTCAGCTGGTGTGGCTGACTGCAGGGTTGTTCGAGAGGTAACCAGGAGATGGCACCAGTGTCGCGAGTAGATGAGTGATCCGGTCGAGTTGTTGCTGTGTCTGTTGGAGTTGCTGTTGTTGTGGATTAGCTGCTGGTGTTGTTGGAACTGTTGTTGGTGTTGACCAAGCTGCAGAAGAGAAGCAACATCTCCTGACAAACGGTGGATGCTCTCCTCTGTGCTCTCCCCGTGCAGAGGCGCGGAGTCCGTATCTGGAGCAAGAAGAGCTCAAACCTAGCTAGCATGCTAGAAGGTAACCTGCATACTTCAATAGGCTGCTAAGTGTGGTGTTAACTAGCTGCTACCTTGCTAGCCAAATGGGTGAAAGTGAACATATTTGTGATGATAATGTAAGTTGCTGTCTCATAAATAATCGCGCTCAATACAGACCTTGTATGACAAGTTCAGTGAGTTCAATGAGTGCAAGCAAAGGGATATCAGATGGATGTAAACAAAAGGACAATGTGGGAAACTACTGCACGTCAAAAGGTGATGATCGGATTAAATGCTTTGAGGCATGTAAACGTGGATTGAACTGTTCAAGTGGAATATTTAATCAGACTAACTTCAATCCTATCTGGAAAAAACTGTGCGTGTAAACATGCTCAATGCTTTCAGACATCACTTCAAAACATTAACATCATAATCATTAACAATCATGTCTCCCAATCAGCTACTAGTTAACAAACAGTGCATGCCATCATCATTCTCCTGTGTTAATAAAATCATACATCCTGGACAAGTTTGTTAAACTGACAGCATATCAACTAATTAGTGACAATCTGGCTGGAATCTGGTTGAAATTGAACGGTTCTTGGTACTGGAACCATTGGACAGTGACGTGTTCCATTTTTAAGGATTCTTCCCTGAAAATGATGGATGTAGGATGTCAAACAGTGAAACAGCTCTCAGCTTTTATAGTTAAATGTTTCCACACAAACACACACATACTCACACACACACATCCACACACACATGGGCTGTCTAATTTGATGAATATGCTGTGTGTGCTGGTGTGACGGACAGGAAGATGTAGTGTGTGAGGGTTGATCAGGCTGCAGAGAGACATCCTCCCTCAGTCAGCAGTGCTCTCATGGGAGCCTCACTGCAACTGGTGACTCATTTTAATTGCACACACACACAGGCGTAATCAAAATGAACCACAATAGCACACTGGTGTGTGTGTGTGTGTGTGTGTGTGTGTGTGTGTGTGTGTGTGACCAGAGGACTCAGAGAGCTGGAGAAAAGGAGGGTTAAACTGGTTAATGAACACATGTGCAAACCATTGTGCTTGGAATTAATTAACCTCAGCCCGAACCACAGCTGTAATTAATCACAGTTGTTAATTAGCAACTCCATGCTAACAGAGGGAAATACACACTCAGCTAAACTCAATGTTAACAGACAGGTGAAGCCATACACACACACACACACACACACCCTTTTCTTAGCTCACGGGGCACATGCTAAGCATGGAACAAATGCAGGGATTGCACAGGAGCGTTGCATTTCATTGCATTGCAAGGGATTTGGTCATTTGGGCTCCCAGTTAGAATGTAGAACACTAACTTAGTTACAAAGTCAGTGTGAAACCTGGTAACAAGCATCAGGTGGTAAAAGTTATTTGACTAGTCATCATTTGCGTGTGGTCATCTTGGGCCACCATCATAGTGTGGTCATCTTCGGCCACTAGTGTGGTCATCTTGGGCCACCACCATAGTGTGGTCATCCTGGGCCACTAGTGTGGTCATCTTGGGCCACCATCATAGTGTGGTCATCTTGGGCACCATCATAGTGTGGTCATCTTGGGCCACTAGTGTGGTCATCTTGGGCCACCATCATAGTGTGGTCATCCTGGGCCACTAGTGTGGTCATCTTGGGCCACCATCATAGTGTGGTCATCTTGGGCCACTAGTGTGGTCATCTTGTGCACCATCATAGTGTGGTCATCTTGGGCCACTAGTTGGGGCACCATCATAGTGTGGTCATCTTCGGTCACTAGTGTGGTCATCTTGGGCTACCATCATAGTGTGGTCATCTTGGGCCACTAGTGTGGTCATCCTGGGGACCATCATAGTGTGGTCATCTTAGGGCACCATCATAGCGTGGTCATCTTGGGCCACCATCATAGTGTGGTCATCTTGGGCCACCATCATAGTGTGGTCATCTTGGGCCACCACAATAGTGTGGTCATCTTGGGCACCATCATAGTGTTGGTGTCCTTAAAGTGTTATCTTATATTCATGAAGAACAGCTCATACAACTTAGGGCACTGATTTGGGAAAGACAACAAAGACCGTCTCTTTTGTCGTTTGCTACTTGAATGACCTCATGTAGAAGGCAAATGTAGAAGGCAAATTCCCCACTTCTCTTGGGTGCTGAGCCTTGATCATGTAACTAAGGCTCATACATTTACATGTAGTCATTTTTAAAAGACGACAATGTGGCTGAAAGACTCAGGGGATGAGTGTGGGTGACTTGGGTGACAGACTTACGTGTTGAAAGGCGTATACACAGACACACACACACACACACACACACACACAAACACAAACAATGCATCACAACCCACTCATGTTCACAAACAATGCATCACAACCCACTCATGTCCATCAAATCCCCCTCTGTAATAACTTGTTCTGAAAGCTGTATTTATAAGCTGAGCTGAGGGCTTGAAGCAGCACCAAACTCATGAATGATTCAGAGAACAGGTGTACTCATCATTCAGATGCATCTCTCCAGCTGTAATCCAGCCCCGCTGCCATGCCCACCAGACGCCTATTAAAATCCTGTACAGCTTCCTCCTCTGTGCTTCAAATGAAAAGAGATGCAGTGCAGAGCTCAGAGCACAATGGAGCATCACCCCTGAGTCCAACAACCAACCAGTCTGGTACAGGACACAGGACACAGGACACAGGACACAGGACAAAGGATAGAATCACTCCTGATTAACAACCAGCCAGCTTCTTCCTTCTTGTTTCTAGAGCAGTGCTATGTTTGATACAGTATTTCTACATGCAGCAGCACCTGTTGGTGTGTGAGTGTGTGTGTGTGTGTGTGTGTGTGAGTGAGTGTGTGTTTGCTACCTTAAAGACTAAGCATTGCTCATTTTGTAAATGCCATTATTAACTCAGCAGGGGCCGAATCTGCTCTAGACCAGAGGTATAAAGTGTGTGAATATGAATCTGCTCTAGACCAGAGGTATAAAGTGTGTGGATATGATGAGAAGGTTCTAGACCAGAGGTATAAAGTGTGTGGATATGATGAGAAGGTTCTAGACCAGAGGTATAAAGTGTGTGGATATGAATCTGCTCTAGACCAGAGGTATAAAGTGTGTGGATATGATGAGAAGGTTCTAGACCAGAGGTATAAAGTGTGTGGATATGATGAGAAGGTTCTAGACCAGAGGTATAAAGTGTGTGGATATGATGAGAAGGTTCTAGACCAGAGGTATAAAGTGTGTGGATATGATGAGAAGGTTCTAGACCAGAGGTATAAAGTGTGTGGATATGATGAGAAGGTTCTAGACCAGAGGTATAAAGTGTGTGGATATGATGAGAAGGTTCTAGACCAGAGGTATAAAGTGTGTGGATATGAATCTGCTCTAGACCAGAGGTATAAAGTGTGTGGATATGATGAGAAGGTTCTAGACCAGAGGTATAAAGTGTGTGGATATGATGAGAAGGTTCTAGACCAGAGGTATAAAGTGTGTGGATATGATGAGAAGGTTCATTAATGCTGAGTGGCGATAAAGCAACTAATGGTGCAGTGATCTTAAATTAGTTTAATTCAAACACTGTAACTAATTAAAACATGCCAAACCTGTAAAACCTAACTTTAGTCATGGAGTAGATTTGACCAATGCTGTTAAAAGTATTTATACTGTGTGTGTGTGTGTGTGTGTGTGTGTGTGTGTGTGTGTACTACTTTATGTTTTGTCTGTAAAGTCATCCACTAGATGGCAGCATTGATATATCTCATCAAGTCAGTTAATCTCATGCTGGTGACATTTACTCTAGTGTGTGTGTGTGTCTGTTTGTGTGTGTTTCCTCAGTGCTGTCATGCTTGTAAATGACAATTATTCAACTGTTGATTTTTCAATGATGACTTTGACTGAGCAGTAACTCGTCACTATAAAAAATCGTCATGTCACTAGTGCTTGATGGATGGTCTCCGATTAGAGACACTGTAGTTATGTGTGTGTGTGTGTGTGTGTGTGTTGTAGGGGTGGGGAATCTACTCAGTACTGCAGTGTCTCTTTTCCACACTTCTGTACAAGGGCACTTCATAGTAAATCTCAGGATGAGGTGTCTGTGTCATCACGTGATAAGATATGACAAAACCAAATCTGCCCTGTCAACATCCCTCTCTGCTCTGCAAGATGACCACAGAATACCTCAAACCCTGATGACCAATGATCTCACCATCACAGAATACCTCAAACCCTGATGACCAACGATCTCACAATCACAGAATACCTCAAACCCTGATGACCAACGATCTCACAATCACAGAATACCTCAAACCCTGATGACCAGTGATCTCAACATCACAGAATACCTCAAACCCTGATGAACAATGATCTCACAATCACAGAATACCTCAAACCCTGATGACCAATGATCTCACAATCACAGAATACCTCAAACCCTGATGACCAATGATCTCACCATCACAGAATACCTCAAACCCTGATGACCAATGATCTCACCATCACAGAATACCTCAAACCCTGATGACCAATGATCTCACCATCACAGAATACCTCAAACCCTGATGAACAATGATCTCACAATCACAGAATACCTCAAACCCTGATGACCAATGATCTCACAATCACAGAATACCTCAAACCCTGATGACCAGTGATCTCAACATCACAGAATACCTCAAACCCTGATGACCAATGATCTCACCATCACAGAATACCTCAAACCCTGATGACCAATGATCTCACCATCACAGAATACCTCAAACCCTGATGACCAATGATCTCACAATCACAGAATACCTCAAAGCCTGATGACCAATGATCTCACAATCACAGAATACCTCAAACCCTGATGACCAATGATCTCACAATCACAGAATACCTCAAACCCTGATGACCAGTGATCTCAACATCACAGAATACCTCAAACCCTGATGACCAATGATCTCACAATCACAGAATACCTCAAACCCTGATGACCAGTGATCTCAACATCACAGAATAACTCAAACCCTGATGACCAGTGATCTCACCATCACAGAATACCTCAAACCCTGATGACCAATGATCTCACCATTACAGAATACCTCAAACCCTGATGACCAATGATCTCACCATCACAGAATACCTCAAACCCTGATGACCAGTGATCTCAACATCACAGCATACCTCAAACCCTGATGGAGTTTGTACTCTTACAGCAACATCCTCTGACACTTACAGAGTCCCAGGAAGTCTCCTTCGAGGGTCTATCTGTCTTATGATGCTGTTTGCCTAAGGGAGAGACAAGGTTATGAATACTTAAGTACATTAAACCCCCTAAACTAACCCCATATCAGCCTGTGTGGTGAAGATAAAGTGTACTTGACCTGAGCTTAAGTGTACTCGTACAAGATGGTTGGTAATCTTGGGTTATTCGCACAAGGTGGAGTAAGGATCCAGGACATCTTATCTTTTGCTCTCTCTCCTTCTGTCATACACACACACACCTTATCTCACTCTCTCTCTCCTTCTCTCACACACACACACGTGATAACCCACTACATACGCCCAGGCACTGAGTAAGCACAATCAGTTAGAAAGCGTGCCACCAGCCTGTATGTGTGTGTGCGTGTGGTCTGTGTCTGTGGTTGAGAGGGGCCATCATGAATAGTTTATTAAGCATTAACAGAGACATTAATTAGCTTTCCTCAGGGGGAAAAGGGCCTCCATGCTGGGCCTCTCTCACTCACTGCATACAGCACAGCTGAGGCAGACAGGCCACTTGTTCTGGTTGTCACCAGCCATGAATGAGCCTGATTATAAAGAGGGCTTTAACCAATGAGTCTGTAATGGCTTTAAATTGACTTCAAGCGCAGCAATGCTAGATTAAAAACAGGCAGAGGCTCAGGGGGCGTGTCCTTATCTGCCTGCCTGGGCCGTGATGGATTTCTCTCTTCTCTCTCGTCTCCGAGCGAGGGCCTGGTGTTTAAATGTGAACATTAGATGAGACCTGCTGCTATAACTGCCCTAAATGCATAACTGATAATGTTATATTTACCAAATCTATCGACTGACCTTGCACAGGACTCTGGGTGTTTTTCCTATCGAAGGCGAATCAATAGTAACCCTACCCATAATGCACTATGAGTGCAATAAGGCACACACAGATAGGACTAATGATAGGACATTGTGTGTGTGTGTGTGTGTGTGTGTGTGTGTATGTCTGTGTGTGTGATGTGTGTGTGTGGGAGGGGGTTATAGGAGTGTGATGGGATCATTATCATCAGACAGATAGAGGCCTGAAAATGAACAGAGCCACGAGAGTATAGTGTGTGTGTGTGTGTGTGTGTGTGCGCGTGTGTGTGTGTGAGAGAGAGAGAGAGAGAGAGAGAATTACAGGAAATTACAGGATCATTACCAGAGCCCAGTAATCTCAAGTGTATGATTGCACTGTCAGTGGGCCACTCATTCCTGATCTGTCTCTCTTTCCTTGTCTATCTATCTATATGTGTGTGTGTGTGTGTGTTTACTTGTGTATCGATGTGTGTCTGTCTCCCTGTCTCTTTCCTTCACTCTAAAGTGTCAGTATAGGATGTGTGTTTTTGGGTCAATTCAATTCAATTCAATTTTATTCAATACTTTTACAGTAGTATTGTCTCATGGCGCTTTACAGCAGAGAGCAGCCGAGAGCAACAAGGCCAAGAATGAAATCTCCCTTGTGGTAGATAGAGAGGCTCTAAAGAATCTCCCTTGTGGTAGATAGAGAGGCTCTAAAGAATCTCCCTTGTGGTAGATAGAGAGGCTCTAAAGAAAGCTTGGGCAGATCCACGGCTCAAGGGGCCGACCCCACTGCCAGGGGTCATACAGGACTAGTATGAAGAAAGTGAGGAAGGCTGGTCTGCCACACCAGCTGCAGCTGGCCCAGGTGTGTGTGTGTGTGTGTGTGTGTGTGTGTGTGTAATTGTGTGTGTGTGTGTAATTGTGTGTGTGTGTGTATGTGTAATTGTGTGTGTGTGTGTGTGTGTGTAATTGTGTGTGTGTGTGTGTGTGTGTGTTGCAGCCGTCCCGGCCCTGTCCTGTTGTCATTGGATCTGTCTGGGCATTTCCATCACAGTCTAGTTCAGGTCCTCCAGGACAGGAACACACTGGGGGACAGCGGGACCAATAATTGGACCCCTATCCCTCCCTCTCTCGCTTTCTCTATCCCCCTCTCCCTTTCTCTATCCCTCTCTCCCTTTCTCTATCCCCCTCTCCCTTTCTCTATCCCTCTCTCCCTTTCTCTATCCCCCTCTCTATCCCTCTCTCTCTATCTGCTGTGGAGGGTCAAAGCATTGCTCTGGTGCTGCTGCCGTCTCTCATTTGCTTCTCATATGGGCTTATATCTGCTCATCAGTGCTGACATGCATGTGTGTGTGTGTGAGCGTATGTGTGTGTGTGTGTGTGTGTGTGTGTGTAGACATGCTGTAGTGCACAGGGGCATTAGTTAAGGGACTCGGGGATCAATACCTATCTCCCATCCCACCAGCTGCATAAGTGCCCATCTATAAGACATTACATTACTGCAGCATATACACCAGTGGAGTCATACCCTATGTGTGTGTGTGTGTGTATAATTTCTCGTCAGACCAGAGCAAATTGACGTCAGATATAGTGGGTTTTCTGTATCGGCATCTCCACCTGTACAGGATATCAGCACAAGGGAGTGTGTGTGTGTGTGTGTGTGTGTGTGTGTGTGTGTGTGTGTGTCTGTCTGTCTGTCTGTCTCTCCACACAATCATGTCAGGATATCAGCGCCAGGCAGGGAGTGTGTGTGTGTGTCTGTGTGTGTTTGCGTGTTTGTATGTGTGTGAGTGTATATATGTATGTGTGTGTGTGTGTGTCTGTCCCTCCACACAATCATGTCAGGATATCAGCACCAGGCAGGGAGTGTGTGTGTGTGTCTATGTATTTCCTTGACTGCCTTCTCTTTGGTGTGTGTTCCCTTCTGCTACTCACAAACACACAAACTCACACACACATACACACACACACACACACACACACACACATACATATACACACACACACACACGTGTGTTAATGGGCCCGTGCTTCAGTGAGCCTGTGTGTGTGTGTGTGTGAGATATATATATATTACTAAAATACTGTGTGTGTCTGACTGTGTGTGAGTAAAATATATACAGCTGGTTGGTTATGTTTTTCTTTGATCGCAGACACTGTGTGAGGGTCTGTGTTTGTGTGTGTTTATGCTTGTATGTGTGTTTGTGCGTGATGTGAAAAGCATGGCAGTTTATTTTATTTGCATGTTGATTGATGTATCTATATGTGTTTTCCCTTTATTTAAAGTTCAGTGTTTGAGTGTGTGTGTGTGTGTGTGTGTGACGTTT
>JAIFZK010000009.1:26952500-26960000 GCA_027481765.1 Tenualosa thibaudeaui | reverse complement strand
AGTCAACTGTCCAATACTGTATAGACACAGGGCAGACAATACTCTACACATACAATACAGGTATAGACACAGGGCAGACAATACTCTACACACACAATACTGTATAGACACAGGGCAGACAATACTCTACACACACAATACTGTAAGATGCCAGTACAGATGCGCCTACTGTAAAGTATGATCTCTCAAGCTCACTCACAGGTGGGTGACTAACTGCACTTGAAACAGATGCCCAGACTGACTGGCTTTGCTATTAACAGAATCATTAATATTTGGTTATTATTTGCAATTAGCAGAATTATTATTAGTTCTGTGGCACCATATATTAGCTCTTTGTTTCCCTTCCAAATTGGCTGAGCAAGAATTTGGCCCACATGCCATATTGCATGATGACACACACACACACACGCACACACACACAGGAAAAAAATAAATTCTGTGACCGTACAAATTTGCATAATTTATCTTTGGGTCCATTAACATTAATTATTTTCAGGGTGCCAAAGCTAGGGACATTTTGTTTCATGTAAAAAAGTAATTATGAAAATGATAATAAAAAGCCTTGGATGAATAATTACCATAGAGGAATATGTGAATTGAAAAAGAGACGCCTATGTCCCTATGGCTACATTACTACACTACTGCTCTAATAGAGGCTGTTTTCAGTTGAGGCTATACAGACTTGTGGTTTGAATTAATTTAGAAGTTAGCAGCGCAATTTGCTGTTCACATTAAAATTCCCTTTCAACAGATAAAGCCTCTAGTGTAAGACGACCACTTCACCTGTTTCACCACTGCAGGTAATCACACAGACCCTCAGCTGCATGTTTAGACATTAACAAAAGGATACACACACACACATTCACCAGGGGCCTTTACTGTGATGCAAGGTTGCTGGTTAACCTTGGTAACTTTGGGAGTATCCACTGATCTCCAAAAGAACACTGCACTGAGCATCTGGTGTCTCTGAAAGTGACATGTTGTTTGAAAGTCAGCAGTTACACTTTGTCGAATACAGGTTGCTCTAAGTGAAGTTAGCCTGTAAGACCAGGCTGCTCCAACTTTTAGTTTAGTTAGTCTATAAGACCAGACTGCTCCAACTTTTAGTTGAGTTAGTCTATAAGACCAAACTGCTCCCATCACATCACATCACATCACATCACATCACATCACACCACAGAACAGAACAGAACAGAACAGAACAGAACAGAACAGAACAGAACAGAACAGAACAGAACAGAACAGCACAGCACCTTCACAAAAGCATAGTATAACACAGCACAATACAACACGGCACCACACAGCAAAACAAAACACAGCAAAGCACAATGCAGCACAGCACAACACAACACAACACAACACAGCACAGCACAGCACAACACAACACAACACAACACAACACAACACAGCACAGCACAGCACAGCACAACACAACACAACACAACACAACACAACACAACACAACACAGCACAGCACAGCACAGCACAGCACAGCAGCATAGTGTACAACAGCAGAGTACAGCAGGACTCAGTGCACCATGTTAGCTCAGCTTTTGTCTGAGGCCATAATTGTTGTTTCTATTGTCTCATACACGTGAATGAGTTGAAATCGATTTATCTACATGATGTAACAGAGGTGCAAATGAACCCATAGATTCAGTGTGCACAGAAGTCTCATGGATAGAGATCTCTTACAACATGATACTTAGAGGCTTGCTTGTGGTTCAGACAAAGTGCTGCAGTACTCTTTGCCTATGCTGACGGCTAATGGGACATCACACTGTGCCTCCATGTGTGCACCCCTGTGAATGACACTCACACTCTGTGGGCACCCCTGTGAATGACACTCACACTCTGTGGGCACCCCTGTGAATGACACTCACACTCTGTGGGCACTTCTGTGAATGACACTCACACTCTGTGGGCACCCCTGTGAATGACACTCACACTCTGTGGGCACCCCTGTGAATGACACTCACACTCTGTGGGCACTCCTGTGAATGACACTCACACTCTGTGGGCACCCCTGTGAATGACACTCACACTCTGTGGGCACCCCTGTGAATGACACTCACACTCTGTGGGCACCCCTGTGAATGACACTCACACTCTGTGGGCACCCCTGTGAATGACACTCACACTCTGTGGGCACCCCTGTGAATGACACTCACACTCTGTGGGCACTTCTGTGAATGACACTCACACTCTGTGGGCACTCCTGTGAATGACACTCACACTCTGTGGGCACCCCTGTGAATGACACTCACACTCTGTGGGCACCCCTGTGAATGACACTCACACTCTGTGGGCACTTCTGTGAATGACACTCACACTCTGTGGGCACTCCTGTGAATGACACTCACACTCTGTGGGCACCCCTGTGAATGACACTCACACTCTGTGGGCACCCCTGTGAATGACACTCACACTCTGTGGGCACAATCTGTGCACGCCATGCCTTTCTCCCTGTTTCTCCCTGCAGTTGCTCTGAACGGCAAAATGAACTTTAGCTCTGGAGTGAGCTGCTACAGTGAGTATGTGTGTTTGAGAGAGAGTTGTCTAAAACACATTAACACACACAGCCAGTAACACAGTGCAGTCTACCCCAGCACTGACACACACACATACACACACACACACGCACACACACACACACACACAGTGCGGTCTACCCCAGCACTGACACACACACACACACACACAGTGCAGTCTACTCCAGCACTGACACACACACATACACACACACACACACACATACGCACACACACACACACACACAGTGCAGTCTACCCCCAGCACTGAGCCTCATAAAGCACTGGGGCACATAATGCAATTGGCCTGTCGAGTCACTAGACAGGGCTGCCTGAAGCACAACCAAGTGGTTGGACTCAGTAGGTACAGCCCTGCAGTGAAGACTGGGTAATGCAGTCGGACTCTGGACAGAGAGAGAGAGAGAGAGTGAGAGAGAGAGAGATGGAGAGACAGAAGGGTGGAGAGAGAGAAGAAAAGTTTGTGTTAAACTTTCTTTGTCTTACTCTGACATCAACTTTCTTGCCATCTCTCTCTCTCTACCCTATCTTAGACATTCAGATACACACACACACACACACACAGAGTGTGTCAGGGTAGTGGTGTCATGACAACCCAGTTATCTGCTGTGTGTTTATGGATCCAGGTAGGCTAATTACATGGCGTTCACCTCCAAGCGTGTGGCAATGTGACCCACATAATCACTGTGTGTGTTTGTGTGTGTGTGTGTGTGTGTGTGTTTGTGGTGCCATGGCCCACATAATCACTGCATAATCACCAGCATACAGCAAGCGAGTTCACACACATAGACACACACAAACAATTTTAGGTTAAGTGTATGATTGTATGTGTAAGGCTGTGTGTGTGAGTCCATCTATGGGTGTGAGTTCAGTGGCCCTGCAAATGATCTCTTCGTAAATGATCTCTGCTGCCCCCTAGCTGTGGGGTGTTGGCTGTGCGCTCTGGTCCAGGGCAGTGCAGAAGCAAATGATCTCTGTGTGTGTGTGTGTGTGTGTGTATTTGTGTGATCAGGGAACTGAATTGATTGGATGTCTGTATTTGTGTGTGTGCTTGTGGGTGTATGTGTGTGAGTGATCATGGAACTAAATTGATTGGCTGATTGTGTGTGTGAGTGATCATGGAACTAAATTGATTGGGTGATTGTGTGTGTGAGAGATCATGGAACTAAATTGATTGGGTGATTGTGTGTGAGTGATCATGGAACTAAATTGATTGGCTGATTGTGTGTGAGTGACCAGTGGATGTACAGCTGGTGGTGTGAGCGTGTTTGTATGTGTGTGTGTGTGTGTACAGTCAGAGTGACCTGTCTTTCAGGGAATGTTCTGCACACTCTCTCTCTCTCTCTCACACACACACGCACACACACACACACACAGTGGTCCGCCCTTGCTGTTGTTCCAGCAAGACTTTGAGGGTGTATGGTGTGCTAATCAAATCTGACTCAATTTTATGGCCAGTCTGCTGACACAGCAAATATACCAGTTCCCCTGAGCTCCATAAAAACATGTCCATCGCTGAATCAAACTATTGTCTCCTCTGACTCCAAATCTTCATCCTGAACACACACTTTACACACTCAGAGCGGCTGCTGTCATCTCCTCTGACTCCAAATCTTCATCCTAAAAACACACTCAGAGCGGCTATATCTCTGCATCTCTGCAAATACTTTGCATACTCTGCTGTAGCTGTAGCCGAAATTGGATCAGATATCACACACAGCTAGCATAGCAACTAGTTGCTATTCCAGACATCACATTACCAGTTATACTATTCCAGACATCACATTACCAGTTATACTATTCCAGACATCACATTACTAGTTATACTATTCCAGACATCACATTACCAGTTATACTATTCCAGACATCACATTACCAGTTATACTATTCCAGACATCACATTACCAGTTATACTATTCCAGACATCACATTTGATACACTGATAGCAAATGTGACTAGATACCAAATGTAGCCAAACTGTTGGACAGATGTGATATTTTTCTGAGCCAGATCTGGTTCTGAGTTGGTTGCTGTTTGTGTCTCTCAGCAAATGTCCACATTTATACATATTTACTCTTTTGATCCCATGAGGAAAACTTGGTCTCTGCATTTATCCCAGTTGTGAGTTCCAATTCAGAGCACACAGTGAACACACAGTGAGGTGAAGCTGGGAGTTAAAGTGGGAAAGTGGTATTTCTTGCCCTGGACACTGGCATTCCCTTTCTAGAATGCTCTGAGAGGTAAAGTGGGAAAGTGGTATTTCTTGCCCTGGACACTGGCATTCCCTTTCTAGAATGCTCTGAGAGGTAAAGTGGGAAAGTGGTATTTCTCGCCCTGGACACTGGCATGCCTCTCTGGCTTGGATGGCCATCCTGCACTCTGAAGCATGACTTCTTGCTGTAAGTATGGAATTCCTGAAGTGTGTGTCATCTCATGTGTGTATGATTCCTGACAGGAATTGGACAGCTCGGTGTGTGTCATCTCATGTGTGTGTGTACAGCTTAGTGTGTGTCATCTCGTGTGTGTGTGTACAGTTCGGTATGCTGTGGCTTTGCTGAGCTTTAAATATCCATTAAAGCGGATGTCTCCAGTGTAGATTCAGAGGCCCCTGTAGCACCTGCGTTTATGTGAGAGCCAAACAGCCGCAGGCTCAGCTTATGTTTGACCCAGTCAGACCACAAGACAGCAGAGTGTTTACCTTTAACAGATTCTAGGCCACACATACACACACGCACACACACACACACAGTGTTTACCTTTAACACATCATAAATCAGAGGCACCTAACAAACACTGCACTGACAAGCGCTAACTGACAAGTCTGGTGATATCACTACTGACTGACAAGCAGTCTAGTTATATCACTACTGATAGACAAGCAGTAACTGACCAGTCTGGTTATATCACTACTGATAGACAAGCAGTCTCTGATATATCACTAGTGACTGACAAGCAACAACTGACCAGTTGTGTGGTACTGAAGTAGCTAGATAGCCAGTATGCAGGATACATACAGTATCTATTAAACTAGCTAGCTAGGCAGTGAGTAGGCTCGCCACATACAGTATCTATTAAACTAGCTAGCTAGGCAGTGAGTAGGCTAGCCACATACAGTATCTATTAAACTAGCTAGCTAGGCAGTGAGTAGGCTTGCCACATACAGTATCTATTAAACTAGCTAGCTAGGCAGTGAGTAGGCTAGCCACATACAGTATCTATTAAACTAGCTAGCTAGGCAGTGAGTAGGCTAGCCACATACAGTATCTATTAAACTAGCTAGCTAGGCAGTGAGTAGGCTAGCCACATACAGTATCTATTAAACTAGCTAGCTAGGCAGTGAGTAGGCTAGCCACATACAGTATCTATTAAACTAGCTAGCTAGGCAGTGAGTAGGCTAGCCACATACAGTATCTATTAAACTAGCTAGCTAGGCAGTGAGTAGGCTAGCCACATACAGTATCTATTAAACTAGCTAGCTAGGCAGTGAGTAGGCTAGCCACATACAGTATCTATTAAACTAGCTAGCTAGGCAGTGAGTAGGCTCGCCACATACAGTATCTATTAAACTAGCTAGCTAGGCAGTGAGTAGGCTAGCCACATACAGTATCTATTAAACTAGCTAGCTAGGCAGTGAGTAGGCTAGCCACATACAGTATCTATTAAACTAGCTAGCTAGGCAGTGAGTAGGCTCGCCACATACAGTATCTATTAAACTAGCTAGCTAGGCAGTGAGTAGGCTAGCCACATACACCATATCTATTAAGGTAGCTAGCTAGGCAGTGAGTAGGATGATCCAATAATAAGCACTCTACAAGGTACTCTGCACCACTCTGCTCTATTCAGGGCATTGGAGCAGTTTAGCTAATAGCAAAGTCCTGCACACAGTCCTGCAACCATCAGAGATGCACACACACACACACAGACACACACACTTCCAACTGTGAGCGAGTTTAAATGGATCGCTTTCATCTGATTAGATTGGATTAAAAATGTGTCATGTATCCATGGTATCTAAATGGATCTGATTGAAATGAGAGAGGTGGTGTACACCTTTTGACAATCTGATCAATGGGAAAATATATGCACAAACATGCAGTTGGATTCATGGACTAGATTCTCCTGTTTGTGCATGTGTAGGGATACATGTGTGGTGATGCAAGTAAACACCCACCTTGCTTAAAAGTACTAGTAGTGCCACAAAGTTATAAAAATGACCATAGACGAGTTTGTATTTTCACTTAGGCCTATCTTACCATACAAACCTAGATAACATGCTAGCAAGTAACCAGCATACTTCCATATGCTAAGTGTGGTATTACCTAGCAGTTACCTTGCTAACGTTAATGTTAGCTAGCCAAGTAGGTGAAAGTGAATGCAACTGTGATGATAATACAAGCTGCTATCTCACAATAGTAATGGGATACAAGGCAGACCTTGTATATCAAGTAAAATGTGTTTATTTGGTACAAAGATGGATTTAAACAAATGACAACGTGGTAAACCACTGCACATGTCAAAAGGTTGGATTGAATGCTTTGAGACTTATAACCGTGGATTGAATAATTTAGGTGGGATTTTAATGAGACTAAATTCAATCTGATTGGGAAAAAACTGTGCATGTAAACACACTCAGTAACTATCTTTACTGTGTGGGAAGTCTCCCAGCCTAGGCACAGATAACACAGACAGTCTGCCGACACACACACACACACACACACACACACACACACAGATAATGCAGACAGTCTGCCAGCACACACACACACACACACACACACACACACACACAGATAACGCAGATAGTCTGCCACAGACTACAGCAGAATCACAGCAGGTGCTCCCACATTCCCTGCAGACCCACTCTGATGCCCTTAAAACCCCTTTCTCTCTCTCTCTCTCTCTCTCTCTCTCTCTCTCTCACACACACACACACACACACACACACACACAC
>JAIFZK010000009.1:26937500-26940000 GCA_027481765.1 Tenualosa thibaudeaui | reverse complement strand
AGTCTGAGAGTGTGTGTGAGTATATGTGAGAACAGTCAGAGAGTGTATGTGAGAACAGTCTGAGAGTGTGTGTGAGTATATGTGAGAACAGTCTGAGAGTGTGTGTATGAGAGAACAGAGTGTGTGCGTGAGAACAGTCAGAGAGTGTGTGTATGAGAGGACAGTCAGAGTGTGTGTGTGAGAACAGTCAGAGAGTGTGTGTATGAGAGGACAGTCAGAGTGTGTGTGAGTGTAAAAGATTGTCTTCCTTAAGTGTGGCCTGAGTGTCCCTCTTCAACATTATTATATTGCTATTATAATCATTGCAGTACTCTGACCAGACGCAGCCAGATACACTTTTAATGTAGACACACTTGAAGGCTGTCTTTTCATTTCCTCTGTTGTGATTGAGCGCTTGATAGAAAAGATATTAGCTTGGCTAAGGGTGTGGGTGGGGCATAGAAATGATATTAGCTTGGCTAAGGGTGGGGGTGGGGCAAGCAGGCAGGCAGCAGTGGCAAGACTATAAATAAAGCCCAGTTCATTTGATGGAAAGCCAGAGTGCTATTACACCTGGGCTTCTCTAAAGGCCATTGGCTACTTGACTAACAGCACTGGGCTTCACTAAAGGCCATTGGCTACTTGACTCACAGCATTGGGCTTCTCTAAAGGCCATTTGGCTACTCATCTCACAGTGCTGGGCTTCTCTAAAGGCCATTGGCTACTCATCTCACAGTGCTGGGCTTCTCTAAAGGCCATTGGCTACTCATCTCACAGTGCTGGGCTTCTCTAAAGGCCATTGGCTACTCATCTCACAACACTGGGCTTCTCTAAAGGCCATTGGCTACTCATCTCACAGTGCTGGGCTTCTCTAAAGGCCATTGGCTACCTGACTCACAGCACTGGGCTTCTCTAAAGGCCATTGGCTACTCATCTCACAGTGCTGGGCTTCTCTAAAGGCCATTGGCTACTCATCTCACAGTGCTGGGCTTCTCTAAAGGCCATTGGCTACTCATCTCACAGTGCTGGGCTTCTCTAAAGGCCATTGGCTACTCATCTCACAACACTGGGCTTCTCTAAAGGCCATTGGCTACTCATCTCACAGTGCTGGGCTTCTCTAAAGGCCATTGGCTACTTGACTCACAGCACAAGGTTTCTCTAAAGGCCATTGGCTACTCGTCTCACAGTGCTGGGCTTCTCTAAAGGCCATTGGCTACTTGACTCACAGCACGGGGCTTCTCTAAAGGCCATTGGCTACTTGACTCACAGCACTGTGCTTCTCTAAATGCCATTGGCTACTCATCTCACAGCAGCAGCTCTTTGGGCTGCAGTCTGCCATGCTGCTAATGCAGAGAGTGTGAGTCTAAGAGCATCTCTCTCTCTCACACACACATATGTCCATGTTGCAAAAGTGGAGTGTGTGTGTGTGTGTGTGTGTACATTAACACACATGTCTGAGTGCTATATACATTTACATTTATGCATTTAGCAGACACTTTTATCCAAAGCGACTTACAAAAGAGGACAACATTCAAGCTGTAACACAATGAAAGAAACACAAAAAAAGTGCATATTGCTAACATAGAAACTGCACTATTTTAAGTAGAAAGTGCAATTGTGTAATAAAAAGTGCAGTATAAAAGAGAACTTGAGTATAAGATGTTAAGTGCATTCTCTCAAGTGTATTCTTGAGTTTCTTGAAGGTAGAGAGGGTATCAGTTGATCTGGTAGCACTTGGAAGGTCCTTCCACCAGCGTGGAACCAAACATGAGAAGGGTCTGGATTGACCTGCGCAAGGTGTTGGCAGTGCTAGATAGTGTTACTTAGCGGAGCGAAGTGGTCGGCGGGTGACATAGGGCTTTAGGAGAGAATTCAGGTAGATGGGAGCAGAGCCATCAGTCACCCTGTAGGCCACCATTAGTGCATTGAATATGAATGGGACTCCTTCTATAACAATCCTGTTGCAGAAGAAAATGGACGATTGTGAGACGAGCATGAAACCCATCCATCCTCTTTCTCCCATCATGGGGATGAGGGAGTGTGTGTGTGTGTACGTGTGTGTGTGTGTGTGTGTGTGTGTGTGTGTGTGTGTGTGTGTGTGTGAGGGAGGGTGAAGAGGATGTCTGCTGAGTGGGTGACTACCCAACTGTGAGCCAGTCTACTGGCAGCTAGAGGAAGTTCAGTTCCCCACACAATCAGTCTGCTGCCTCACATTTCCCAGAGTGATGTAGTGAAGTGACGGTCACTGTCACTGAGCTGACAAGAGCTGCCTTAGGGTCTCCTGAAGGATTTTAGCCCAGGAGCCCAACTTAAATCTGGAAAATTCCTGTGCAGAACAAAACAAATGTAAAGCCATGAAAAATGTCTATATTTCTTTAATTTATAAGAGGAACTCTGATGATTGTGTTTTTTAAGGCCACTGAATGAGCTTGAATGTATTTTCATTTGTGCACAGGCCAGTATATTTGAAATGATGACAGTAAAACAGACAAGACACCTGGTAGCTGAAAAAACTTATGCG
>JAIFZK010000009.1:26927500-26932500 GCA_027481765.1 Tenualosa thibaudeaui | reverse complement strand
AAGCAAACTCATCCCTGATGGTCCGTACTGACGTCTCTTAAAGGGACAAGCAAACTCATCCCTGATGGTCCGTACTGACGTCTCTTAAAGGGATCTGCAAATTCATTGTTGACGGTCCATAATGACGTCTCTTCAAGGGACAGGCAAACTCATCCTTGACGGTCCATAATGACGTTTCTTAAAGGGATGGGCAAACCTGCACAGATCATTGAATCAGATTAGACCATTAACATCCTGCTTAAGTGACAAGGAATTCCAGGATGTTTCCTATTTAAAGTCTACTAAGACCAACAGAAAAAGAGACGTGGTGATTTTCAGGGCCGATATGACATGGAACTATACTCTCATTCTGGCGTAATAATCAAGAATCAGTGGTTTGCACTGGTGGACAAAGTACTCAATCTTTCCTTAAGTCAAAGTATAGACTGGTCAAAAATACTCCACTACAAGTGAAAGTTGGCAAGTCAAATTTTTACGTGAAAGTACTTGGTTTTAAAAATACTTCAGTAATCAAAGTATAAAGCATTTCTCTACTGATGTGCTGTATAATGTTTATTTTTTTATTAATGATCCGGGGCCCAAAGACTTGCAGAACTGCCCATTTTCTACCCATAGCCCGAGGTCACCCCCAAGGTCACCCCCAAGGCCATCGTGCTGTTCGTAGGTAAAAGAGAAAGTCTGCAACAACACTGACTGTTTTTAAAAGTAATTATAATAGTATAATTTAATAGTAAATTAACTTCTTGGGAGAATGGCCATTTGCACTGAGATGCAAGCCTTTCTGAATCAAGATTAGTGCCTTGCCCTCAACATGACTTTTACAAAAATATATTTTCTGTGTTCTATCCTTGTAAACAATTCTACATGCAGGGTTAGAGCTCTGAACAAATCCCCTGTGTGTGTTTATGATGCAACACTATAGTGAGTTTAGTGACTGAAATATTTAACATGTAGACCATCTCTAGTTAAAAGGAGATGTGTGGTGAACATCACAAAGAATTCTCAGCATTCTCTCCCATTGCCATCATGGCCACTGCCAAGTTTGAATTCAGTAACTGATCAAATGAAAACAACACAACAGTATGTTCTGTCACATGATTGCAAAATCCCTTCAAAGCCAATGTCTAAGTGTGACGAGTTCATGCTCACATTTAAAATGTATTCGAGTCAAAAGTACAATAATTGTCTTCATAATTTACTGAAGTGAAAGTCACAAGTTTCCAAAAGTGTAAATACTTAATTAATTTATTTAAGTATCCAAAACTATGAAGTACAGTACTTGAGTACATTTACTTAAGTATTGTTTGCCTTTGGGAGATGAGTATTTTCAGATGTGGTAGCAAATGAATTACTGATTTGTTATGCCAGAATGAGAGTATAGTTCCTTGTCTATCGACCTAAAAATTGTCATGTTTCCTTCACATTAAACTTATATGAAAAAAATGAAACTTTATAGTCCCAGAGGTAAATGTTTACCAGTCAAGACTGACATTTTCTACCTAATGTAGCATTTGGAATCATAGCAAGATAGCATGAGCACTTGCCTCTATCTCTTCTGGGTGCTGAATGTCTTAAACCTATACTGTGTGTGTGTTTGGTACAATGAAAGTCTTTAACTGTTTGTTATGCACAACTCAGAGATTCTGCTGTGACCCTAAAAGTGTGTGTGTGTCTGTGTATGTCTGTGTGTGTGTGTGTGTGCTTCCTGCTCAATTGTAAATGTACCATGGTTATAAGCATTTAATGGCCCAGTACATGTGCAGGAGAATACCTCAGTGTTCCTGCCAGCAACCATCATACACGTCTGTGTGTGTGTGTGTGTGTGTGTGTGTAGTAGAGTAGAGTTACTTGATTGATCCCGAAGGTGTGCGACATGTGGGATGTGGGTAACACACACACACACACACACACACACACACACACACACACACACACACACACAAATTGCACTGCATGAGCCTGAGGCCCACAGCCCTTGTTTAGTGTAATTAGTGAACATGTAAACGTGAATGATTAGCTTAATTACATTTCACTCTTGCTCTTGTTGAAAACATTCATTTCACACACACACACACACACACACAAACACCTCACCGTCCACACCGCTTAGGAAATACACACTTTACACACACATACACCACCTTCCCGTCCACACCACTTAGGAAAGACACACTTCACACCACCTCCCTGTCCACACCACTTTGAACTGCTGATTCATCTAGTCTGAACACCTCAAAAGATGAAAAGAGTTTGTGATCATTTTCTGTTTTTCCTTTGTTATTTATGTAAACAAACAAAGCCAGTAGGCATCTGACAAACAAAGCCAGTAGGCATCTGCCATGGAGGGTCTGTTTTGAGTGCACCTGATGAACTGAGCTATTTGTGCACGTCATTGGCCAGATTAAGGTCCACTAATAAGCCTCTCAGACTAACTGCACTCCCCAGTGAAGGGCCCACTGCTTAACCAATAAATTATTCCCACACAAACTTCTCTGCAGATGGAGGCCGACTTGAAGACTTGAAGACTCGAAGACTTTAAGACTCGAAGACTCGAAGACTCTAAGACTTGAAGACTTGAAGACTTGAAGACTCAAAGACTTTAAGACTTGAAGACTTGAAGACTCGAAGACTTTAAGACTTGAAGACTTGAAGTATTTTGCTCTGCTGACAGGCACTCTAGTCAGGCCAATCCCAGCACACGTATTCTCCGTCAGAGAAAATGGAGTGCAGACGCCCTGACAGCCAATCACAGTGCAGTGGGTGTGGCCACAGAGGGGTAGAGGAGTGGAATATATCAGCGTTAAGATTCTGAAGGGCCTCATTTACGGCAGAAACAAAATGAGCACTGAACACACACACACACACACACACACACACACACACACACACTGCAGGAATACCAGAGGATCTTATACAGTCAGTTTCCCTCAGCTGCACCCAGTGGCTCTGATGCATATGCACACATGCTGCCAATTCACTACTGATACAACACACACACACATACACACACACACACACACACACACACCCACACACATACACAGACACATACAGACACACACGCACACACATACACACACCCACACACATACACACACCCACACACACACACACACACATACACACACACACACACACACACACATACACAGACACATACAGACACACACACACACACACACACACACACACACAGACACACACACACACATACACACACACATACAGACACACACACACACACACACACACACACACACACACACACACACACACATACAGACACACACACACACACACACACACAGACACACACACACACACACACACACACACACACACACACACACACACACACACACACACACACACACACACACACACACACACACATACAGACACACACACACACACACACACACACACACACACACACACACACACACACACATACACACACACACACACACACACACCTTTCCCTTTTCTTTGCTTTCTCCTCACCTCCCTCATCCTGGTTGAATCACAGTGCACCTTGTTGCATCTATCTGATCAAACTAACAAACATGCATGTGAACACTTCACAACAAATTCTGATCCCATACAGACTCTGGTGTGAATTTGGTGTGTGTGTGTGTGTGTGTGTGTGTGTGTGTGTGAAAGATGAGAAGAATGATGTAAGTGTTGCAGGAAAAAAACAACTCCACCACAAAAGACTGTTGGTGCCAAAATACAAAAAATCTCAAGGACAAGTTGCTGTGTGTATATATGTGTGTGTGCGCGTGTGTGTCTGTGTGTGTTTGCGTGTCTGTGTGTGTGTGTGCATGTGTGTCTGTGTGTGTGTGAGCTCAAAGGAGATTGTCTTGCGTATGTGTGTGAGTGAAAGTTCTCAAAGGAGTTGGTTTTATGTGTGAGTGTCAAAAGAGATGGCTGTTTATGTGTGTGTGTGCGTGTGTTAACTCTGTTACTGCTCAATGCGTGTCTAACACATCTGTCACACACTAACACCTCAAAGCTGGCAGGACTTGACTTCATCTGACATCTCTCACCCACTCTGTGGCTGCAAGACAGGCTGTGTGTGTGTGTGTCAAGCCTAGTGCCTCGGTGACAAATGCACATCTAATAACCCTGCCATGTGTACAGATGTTCACTAATTAGCCCTACTGGCTTAGAGGCTAGTAGTCATCTGCGTTAGCTGTGTGTGTGTGTGTGTGTGTGTGAGAGTGTGTGAGTGTCAGCCCTGTGAAAACACAGCTTCACTAGCATGATACTAATGAAGACACTGATTTTTATTCTCTCTGTGATTTACACTTTCACACATACACTTACACACACACACACACACACACAAACTGCCAAACTGTTGCTAAGCAGGAAGAGTGAAGGTAAGATGAAAACAGAGGCCCTGGGTTAGCATTAGCAGTGTTAGTGTATTCCAGGCAATGTGGACATTTTTGTTACGTCTATAATGCCAATATCATGCTTAAATAGTAAAAAGTTAATTATTTTGATGTAAATGATCATTTGAAATTCAAGGATTAGCTGTATTCAGATGGATTGGTAACTTAAAATAAAATAAGACTTTGTTTGCTGTCACATATATAAACAACAAAACTTCCTGGGCCCTGGATTAGCAGTAGGAACATTAACTTATGCAAGCATTAGATTGAGGCTACGTGTAAACCTGAGGCCCTGAGTTAGCAGTGGCAAAATTAGCCTTGGATCAGCAGTAGCAACATTAGCATATGCAAGCATTAGAATGAGGCTAAATGTAAAGCTGAGGCCCTGAGTTAGCCCTACTGAGTTGGTAGGGATTGGGACTGGTATTATACTGCTGCCGTCTCGTGACTTGTAAGTAATGACATAAGTCTCTTAGTCGTTAAGCTCCCTTACAAACGGTGCTGTTATCAGTATTTTATGTCTGTTGCATCAAATTAAACTGCACTGAAAATCCATTTACATTTCATTCAGAAATCATTCACAAGCTCACAGCATTCACT
>JAIFZK010000009.1:26912500-26920000 GCA_027481765.1 Tenualosa thibaudeaui | reverse complement strand
AACCATCCTCTTTGTGTGCCCTCTTGAAAAGGCCTGAATTTGGGAGTGCTAGAAAGGTAAGGCTAGATGCTGATTGTCTGCAGGTCTTTGAGTTTATGTGTGTTAATCTGTAGTTTGAGGCCATGGGGAGTCGTGTTCATATCTCATGTTTGAACAAACACCCCCATGCCCTTCCCCTGTGCTCTAAGCCTGTGGATTAGCATCCTCTTTGGCTTAGCCAAACAGGCCATTTTGTTCTTCATTTGTACTTCCAGACCAATCGGTAGAAAGCCCATTGCAAGACAGTATATCGCCACCTACCGTCAGGGAGTGTGTGTGGGTGTGGGTGTGGGTGTGTGTGTGGGTGGGGGGGTTTGCTTTGCCCTGCCCTGCCCTGCCGTTTCCCTCCCAGGACAGGGGCTTTGCTCTGTGTACATGTTTAGCTGGTACAGAAACCCTTAATATTTTGCATGTGTGTATGTGAAAGGGCTCTGTTTGTTTTGTGTGTGTGTGTGTTGTTTCAGCATTATAAAGGTCAAGCTCGCTATGATGTGGAAAGATGGCTGCAGGGGCATGTAATAACACATCCCTCAGAGCGGTGACAGAATCACACACACACACACACACACACACACACACACACACACACACTGGACCTATACCAGTATTAACCTCCATCTGGAACTGGAACCCAGACCACAGACGTGTGTTAGGGATGACCATGTTCCCTGATGATGAAGGCAGTTTATTAAATCAGCTGAAAGTGTAACTCATCAATAGCAGCACCTGAGGAATGTGAGCCTTGTGTACTGGGATGTGAATGGGACGGGGTAGTTGGACAATACAAGACTGTTGGTTTGACTGAATGAAACTCGCGTCTCTCGCAGTAAGCCAAGCCACCAGTCTCCAGCCGTGGAGAAGGAGGGGGAGGAAATATTATTTTCTTAAAGAGATTCCTGCCTCTGACCTTCTCTATGCTGGAACCACTGACTTACACATGCCACATTTGACTAGCGCTGTCCCTGACCTATCAGAGATCAAGAGATCAGACGCTGTGGCATTTCTGACCTGTCATCTGTGGCGGTGGCATTTTTGTGGCACGGAGACTGATTGCGGGTCACTGTGACCTCTGATTGTAGCTCCGGGTCGTTTTTTTGAGAAATAAACCACTTTGCATTTCTGGGGTCGATAGCGCCGGTGGGTTTGTGTAGGTAAGTAAGACGGCTATTATCTTAGCCACATACCCTTTCTCTGCCTCCTCCGGCCTGTGTGAGTACACGCCACAAAAGGAGTCAAAACTGGAGTCGTCATTATCTCAGTTTGAGACATTTCCCGTCTGTGTTTGCTTATGTAAAGTAGAGAATATGGAACACACACACACACACACACACACACACACACACACACACTTAAAGTTGTAAAGAACAGAGTATGGGACTGTGCTGGATGGGAGAGGATGGGATCTACCGGTCACTCACTCATTCACTCATTTACTCTCTCACTCATTCACTCACTCACACACTCACTCATTCACTCATTTACTCTCTCACTCATTCACTCACTCACACACTCACTCATTCACTCATTTACTCTCTCACTCATTCACTCTCTCACTCATTCACTCTCTCACTCATTCACTCTCTCACTCATTCACTCATTCACTCTCTCACTCATTCACTCTCTCACTCATTCACTCTCTCACTCATTCACTCATTTACTCTCTCACTCATTCACTCACTCACACACTCACTCATTCACTCATTTACTCTCTCACTCATTCACTCATTTACTCTCTCACTCATTCACTCACTCACTTATTTACTCATTCATTCATGCACTCACTCATTCACTCACACACACACACACACTCTCTCACTCATTAACTTCTTTACTCTCTCTCTCGCTCACTCACTCGCTCACTCATTCACTCATTTACTCTCTCACTCATTCACTCACTCATTCACTCATTCACTCTCTCACCCCCTCACCACTCTCTCACCCAGTAATTTACTCTCTCACTCATTCACTCTCATCTACTCACCCACTCACTCATGTGGGGGAGATGTAGTCTGTAATACAAAATGACCTCTCTCTCTCTCTCTCAACCATCCACACCACTCTCTCTCTCTCTCTCTCTCTCTCTCTCTCTCTCTCTCTCTCTCTCAACCATCCACACCACTCTCTCTCTCTCTCTCTCTCTCTCTCTCTCTCTCAACCATCCACACCACTCTCTCTCTCAACCATCCACACCACTCTCTCTCTCTCTCTATCATCCACACCACTCTCTCTCTCTCTCTCTCTCTCTCTCAACCATCCACACCTCTCTCTCTCTCTCTCTCTCAACCATCCACACCACTCTCTCTCTCTCTATCATCCACACCACTCTCTCTCTCTCTCAAACAACCACACCACTCTCTCTCTCTCTCAACCATCCACACCACTCTCTCTCTCTCTCAACCATCCACACCACTCTCTCTCTCTCTCAACCATCCACACCACTCTCTCTCTCTCTCTCTCAACCATCCACACCACTCTCTCTCTCTCTCTCTCAACCATCCACACCACTCTCTCTCTCTCTCTCTCTCTCTCAACCATCCACACCACTCTCTCTCTCTCTCTCTCTCAACCATCCACACCACTCTCTCTCTCTCTCTCTCTCTCTCAACCATCCACACCACTCTCTCTCTCTCTCTCTCTCTCAACCATCCACACCACTCTCTCTCTCTCTCTCTCAACCATCCACACCACTCTCTCTCTCTCTCTCTCAACCATCCACACCACTCTCTCTCTCTCTCTCTCAACCATCCACACCACTCTCTCTCTCTCTCAACCATCCACACCACTCTCTCTCTCTCTCTCAACCATCCACACCACTCTCTCTCTCTCTCTCAACCATCCCCCCCACTCTCTCTCTCTCTCTCAACCATCCACACCACTCTCTCTCTCTCTCTCTCTCTCTCAACCATCCACCCCACTCTCTCTCTCTCTCTCTCACACATCCACACCACTCTCTCTCTCTCTCTCAACCATCCTCACCACTCTCTCTCTCTCTCTCTCTCTCAACCATCCTCACCTCTCTCTCTCTCTCTCTCTATCATCCTCACCCCTCTCTCTCTCTCTCAACCATCCTCACCATTCTCTCTCTCCCTCTCTCTCTCTCAAGCATCCTCACCCCTCTCTCTCTCTCTCTCTCTCTCTCTCTCAACCATCCTCACCATTCTCTCTCTCTCTCTCAACCATCCTCACCATTCTCTCTCTCTCTCTCTCTCTCTCTCAACCATCCTCACCCCTCTCTCTCTCTCTCTCTCTCAACCATCCTCACCACTCTCTCCTTTTGTTTCTCTCAATCCCCCTTTCCTCCACTCCTCCGCTCCTTCCCTCCCTTCCTTCCCTCCAGTCTCTCAGTCTTTCTCTCTATCTGTTGAGTCTTTCTCTCTATCTGTTGAGTCTTTCTCTCTATCTGTTGAGTCTTTCTCTCTATCTGTTGAGTCTTTCTCTCTATCTGTTGAGTCTTTCAATCAATACAAAGAACGCTTAAGAAAAGACTCCCTTGCAGAGTTTGAACTTGAGTACAAACTGCCAAGATACACCTGTGCAAGATTTGCAGCACTCCGCCTCCGCCTGTGAAAGGCTGCAGCCTGCGGGGAGTAAGAAAGAATTTCATTGATTCAGCGGCTATGAGAGAGAGCTGTACAAGGAAGAGTCAATGTTCTTTGGCCAAAAGAACTTCAGACAGGCAGCTAGACAAGACTAGTACCAGGGCCAGTAGCCTGTATAGCAGGCAACCAGTCAAACTCCTTGCCAGTCTGGCCCCCTTGCTCTACCAAGACTGGTGATGTCCTCCCTTTTCCCTCTAGGGCTATTCCCACTTCTGCCTCAACTTAGTCGCTAGCTCAGACTTTGGCATGGCTCAGTAGGCTGAGGCGTCATATCATTAACTTGGACATCTGGGTTAGAGTCTGAGCTGAGGTGATTTCTGATCCTGCCCCATCTCTCATTTTCCATTGCCCAGTGTTTTACACTGAACCTGGCCGATATCAGTGTGTCATTAGGATACTTTCAGTTTTGCCGTGGTTGTTAGTGTGAGCACACTATGTGTGGTTGTCAGTGTGAGCTGTGAGCAGTGTGAGGTTTACTGTAAGTTAGCATAAACAATAAACAATAAGAGCTATTGGGTCCAGCCCGTCTGTCTAGAGCTGCCGTAACTGTCAGCATCTTGTATAGCCTTGCAGGGAGACTGAAGAAAAGGATTCGGGTGGGACAGGCTTGGATGGTGAGGAGGAGGAGGGCTGGAAGGCTTGCTCTCGCTGGCCTGGTAGGCGTTTCTAAATTTGCCCACCGATTCATGAAATGGGGTAGCGGGTGATTGTGGCTTACTGCCAGAAAATAAATAATTTTCTTTCCATGTCAGAGGTTGTTTTCAGACCCCTGTCTGTCATACAGCCTGGGTACATTCATAAAATGTCATTCCAGCACCCAGGAATCTGAGAGAGGATCTGATGCCTATTCCCCCTATTCTTCTTTGTGCTATAAAATTAATAAATATTCTGTCTGTAAAAATAGTTTTGCCATACAGCTTCTTGAACAAGCTTGAACATGACCTTTTTCAATAATGTATGAAATAATTTAATTGCCATTGCAATTTTTTGTTAAAATAAAAACATGTGGCTGCCTTACCCGTTTACGTCAGACTATTTTGGCATGAACGAGAGCCATGGCTCTGACATAAACTTTCAGTTGCAAATGATTTGTGGAAGAAACTGTTTTGGAGCAGGCCTGGGTAAGATTGCTGTTATGTAATTTGTGAAAAACAAACAAACCAAAAAAATGTAACATGACCTGGAAAATGCATTTATCACTTCATATCATTTTCAAAAAGGATTTGTTGAAATTCTCCTGCTCTTGCACAAATGCATCAGTATACTGTATTACCTTTTGCAGATCCATAATTCTGATTAAAAGCAACACCTAAGCCACAACTATAGAAAGCTGATATTAAGAGAAGGCCTATATAGGAATATAACTGAGTACGGTCTGCAGCAAAACGGGTGTCCATATGATAATGTTTCTAATATGTTGCATCTTTGGATAAGGGTTGACACAATCAGTGAATAAAATAAATAGAAGGCAGAGATATCATTGCACACACACAGCTTTTAAAATCCAGTTGTTGCAGAATGTCACTTTGTAGAGACATCGGCGTCAAGTGATTTAATCTGTTTTGATCCATTGTGGATGTCGGTCTGTTTTTAATCAGTCCCAGTTTTGAAAAAGAGTGCTTGCTACTGGCTTTGGCCACAGGCAGGGTTATAAAAAGCCACAGCCCAGTATCCACATTAGGGAACACTAGGTTCTTTTCCCTCAAAGCCAAAGGAGTAAACTTGCAGAGGTGTCCTGTCTTTCCTTAACATATTCTCTGAATATTCCTCCATAAAATCTGCCTCAGGATCGCCTATATGTAGAAAACGCCTCAGTGAACAGACTACATCAACAGCATTGCTTAAATCCACCTCTGCTGCTTGCAGAACAACACTTGTTCAGTGAGAATGTTGGAATATGTTGTTCCATAGGTTACAAAGAAACACATTTTCTAATTGTTTCATCTTTGAGTTCAGTGAGACAGTTTCATGCTGAGTCATCACATTTTGACTGGGATCATCACTCAGTGGCTGCTGTGGGTTTGCATAGCTTTAGCAAAGTGCTTTTGTTGTAGTTGCATGTGCTGACCACCTATTATCTGGTAGACTCTATAGAGTCTCTATTCTGTGGTTTTTATTATCTGATAGACTCTATAGAGTCTCTTCTGTGATTTTCATTAGGCTCCAAACCAGCTGTGATGGTCTGCCAACAAGAGGTAGATTTGGATGCCAAATTAAAAAAGTGTTTGAAGGAAATTAAAAATGTGTCTGTTTCACATGGCACCCATTCAACCAAATGATCAATCTGTCCGATTCAAGCTTGTAAGCCACTCTATGTACCGGACATCTGGAAAACCAGACCAGTTTGCTGCATTGCTGTACTGGCATCTACAATGTCTATGTCCTGTAATACAGCTGGGACAGGCTGGGAAAATGACTCTACTGAATGACTGATTTTGCACTTTGCAGCACATCCATTAGGGGTTAGATTAGATAATGCTGGTCTCCCTCTCTCTCTCTCTCTCTCTGTGTGTGTGTGTGTGTGTGTGTGTGTGTGCTCTCCCATCAGCTGAATAAATTCCTGGCATATTGTTGAAAGAGGGAAGGATATGATGGAGGTTCCTTGTCAGCATTGCTACATTTCTCATTCTATGCTTTCAAGAAGGGATTCAATTTCGTTGATGACTTCCAGTGTTCCCAAAAGGTTCCCATGATCAGATCTTCCAATCATTTCTGAATGACCTCTGAATGCCAGCCCTCACTCTAACAGGTGTCTCACCACTACAACCACTCTCTGCAACACTTCTCTCCAATATGCATGCTCTCTGTCAAACGGTTGCTTCATGCTCACTGTCAAACGGTTAGTTCATGCTCTCTGTCAAACGGTTGCTTCAGTGTTTGGTCAATGTACCCAGCATCAGCAGCACACTGCCTGAGGTAAGTCATTGTTGCATTTCTGTGGCACTATGACCCTTTGTGCTCCAGCACAAAGCATTTTTCCAGTTGCTGTGATCCTGAGTCAATAGCACCAGCTATGATAGAGCTGCTTGTTGCTCTCTCTCCAGAGCTAGCATGACCTGCAGCTAGCATAGCTCCATCAACAGTGTCATTGTTATTAACATCAGTGTCCCTTATGTTTTGATGTTTGGTATGGAGATTGTTGGATCCAGCAGCAGGTTTGAAATAGCCTTTTCATTTTGGTCTTGTTGCTCTTTTATTCTCTCAGTTTTTCTTTTTTGAGCACCACTGTCACGTTTTCTTTTGTTGCCACTCCTGTCAAGTAAGTGCGTGAACAAGCCCTGTCTACCCAATCAGCGTCGCTTACAGTTTTTGTGGGCCGATGCAGTTTAAGTATATTCTTGTATGTAAATTTAAATAAAGTGATATATTTCTTACTGGCTAATGGGTGCCCCCCATGGCTGGAACATGTGGGGGCGATAGACTCGAGCCATATCTAGCCTGTGTGTTGATCCATGCCTGGTGGCAGCTGGTCTAAATCTCGGTCATCAGCTCCAGTTTATCGTTTGACCCTTGATGCTGATTTCTGCACCGATTTCCCAGCGCAGTGCTGAGAAGCTCCTTAGCTTGATTGGGCTCCTCAGGTGGTCACTTCCACTGCTGGGATCCAGGGTGCTAGCAGGGTTTCATTCCACAGTACACACAAGAACCCACCTTTCTGTAGGCATTTATTTATTTCATTTATTTAGTCTAACTAAAAATAGACTGCCTCACCACAAGTCAGCTTGGTTGAATAGTCGGCCTACACATCACCAACATGACCGTTTGCACCTGTCCAAACCGAGAGGCAACAGTGTTCATTTGTCTTCTTTCTTCTTGATGACAATATGCACAGGCTGAGCTGTTTGTAGCCTACCAATAAAAG
>JAIFZK010000009.1:26900000-26907500 GCA_027481765.1 Tenualosa thibaudeaui | reverse complement strand
AGGACACTAGAGTGTGAGTATGCTAACGTGAACACAAGGACACTAGAGTGTGAGTATGCTAACGTGAACACAAGGACACTAGAGTGTGAGTATGCTAACGTGAACACAAGGACACTAGAGTGTGAGTATGCTAACGTGAACACAAGGACACTAGAGTGTGAGTATGCTAACGTGAACACAAGGACACCAGAGTGTGAGTATGCTAACGTGAACGCAAGGACACCAGAGTGTGAGTATGCTAACGTGAACGCAAGGACACTAGAGTGTGAGTATGCTAACGTGAACACAAGGACACTAGAGTGTGAGTATGTTAACGTGAACACAAGGACACTAGAGTGTGAGTATGCTAACGTGAACACAAGGACACTAGAGTGTGAGTATGCTAACGTGAACACAAGGACACCAGAGTGTGAGTATGCTAACGTGAACACAAGGACACTAGAGTGTGAGTATGCTAACGTGAACACAAGGACACTAGAGTGTGAGTATGCTAACGTGAACACAAGGACACTAGAGTGTGAGTATGCTAACGTGAACACAAGTACACACCAGAGATCGGATGCTAACGTGAACACAAGGACACTAGAGTGTGAGTATGCTAACGTGAACACAAGGACACTAGAGTGTGAGTATGCTAACGTGAACACAAGGACACTAGAGTGTGAGTATGCTAACGTGAACACAAGGACACTAGAGTGTGAGTATGCTAACGTGAACACAAGGACACTAGAGTGTGAGTATGCTAACGTGAACACAAGGACACTAGAGTGTGAGTATGCTAACGTGAACACAAGGACACCAGAGTGTGAGTATGCTAACGTGAACACAAGGACACTAGAGTGTGAGTATGCTAACGTGAACACAAGGACACTAGAGTGTGAGTATGCTAACGTGAACACAAGGACACCAGAGTGTGAGTATGCTAACGTGAACACAAGGACACCAGAGTGTGAGTATGCTAACGTGAACACAAGGACACTAGAGTGTGAGTATGCTAACGTGAACACAAGGACACCAGAGTGTGAGTATGCTGAACACAAGGACACCAGAGTGTGAGTATGCTAACGTGAACACAAGGACACCAGAGCGTGAGTATGCTAACGTGAACACAAGGACACCAGAGTGTGAGTATGCTAACGTGAACACAAGGACACCAGAGTGTGAGTATGCTAACGTGAACACAAGGACACTAGAGTGTGAGTATGCTAACGTGAACACAAGGACACCAGAGTGTGAGTATGCTAACGTGAACACAAGGACACCAGAGTGTGTGTCATGCCAAGTGATGCACTCAGTGCTCAGTTGACGAAGGGAAGACGTTGAGACAGGCTTACTGTATTTCCTGTAGGAGCAGGGAGACGGTGCTACATTTCAAACCATCATTCTGAATCACTTTTGGCTTTTCAGCCTTCATTTCCTGGAGTTTCACAGCCCGCTAGATAACCCTTTGTTGTGTGTGAGTGCGTGACTGTGTGTGACTGTGTGTGTGACTGTGTGTGTGACTGACTGCGCGTGTGTGTGACTGTGACTGTGTGTGTGTGTGTGTGACTGCGTGTGTGTGTGTGACTGTGTGTGATGGCGTGCGTCTGTGTGTGATGTCGTGTGTGTGTGACTGCGTGTGTATGTGTGAGACTGTATGTGTGACTGTGTGTGTGTGTGACTGTGTGTGTGTGTTTGTGACTGTGCGTGTGTGATGGCATATGTGTGTGAGTGTGACTGCGTGTGTGTGACTGTGGGTGTGTGTGTGTGATGGCGTGTGTGTGACTGCGTGTGTATGTGTGAGACTGTGTGTGTGTGATAGCGTGTGTGTGTGTGTTACGGCGTGTGTGTGTGACTGCGTGTGTGTATGTGTGACCGTGTGTGTGTGATGGCGTGTGTGCGTGTGTGACTGCGTGTGTATGTGTGAGACTGTGTGTGTGTGATAGCGTGTGTGTGTGTGACTGTGTGTGACGGTGTGTGTGTGTAACTGCGTGTGTGTATGTGTGACCGTGTGTGTGTGACTGTGTGTCTCTGACTGTGTGTGTGATAGCGTGTGTGTGTGTGTGTGTGTGACTGTGTGTGTGTGATAGCGTGTGTGTGTGTGTGTGTGACGGCATGTGTGTGTGACGGCGTGTGTGTGTGTGACTGCGTGTGTGTATGTGTGACCGTGTGTGTGTGATGGCGTGTGTGTGTGTGTGTGTGTGTGATAGGGTGTGTGTGTGTGTGTGTGATAGGGTGTGTGTGTGTGTGTGTGTGTGTGTGTGTGACTGTGTGTGTGTGATAGCGTGTGTGTGTGTGTGTGTGTGTGTGGTAATGTGAGCTGACATCAAGTGATTGTTGTGCTTCCTCTCCAGATGTAGATAATGCTGCTGTTCCTCAGAGACTCTCATTCACTTCATCCGCTTCAGTCAAACCAGCAATCAGGACAATCAGCTCAGTAGCTGCCACATCAGTGTCCTGTACACTCTCACACACACACTCACACACACACCTCCTGATGAGCAGGATAATCATCTCCAGTAGGCTAGGCAGCTACATTAGCATCACACACACACACACACACACACATACACAAAGACACACACACACCTCCTGATGAGCAGGATAATTATTTCCAGTAAGCTAGGCAGCTACATTAGCATCACACACACACACACTGCCTGACACACACACAAGCAGCTTCTAAAGAGCAGTACAATCATCTGCAGCAGGCTGGGCAGCAGTAGATATGCAGACACACACACACACACATATATAAACACACACACAGACTGCCTCTGTTTCTCCACAGTGCTACAGTAAGTTTATCCTTCATGTGTCAGAAGGAGATTCTCTGGTAAGAGTGAAAAATACTCCCAGTGAAACAGATGAATGCAACGTCAATAAAGAGAAAAACAGATAGAAACAGTCAGCAACCTGATCACACTGTGTGTGTGTGTGTGTGTGTGTGTGTGTGTGTGTGTGTGTGTGTGTACACGTGTGTGTGTGTTTGTGTTTGTGTGCATGTTTGGGCATGTGTGTGCACACGTGTCTGTGCGTGTGTGTGCGTACACGTGCATGCTTGTGTATATCTGTGCATGTGTGTGTGTGTCATGTCCTGGTGTCTACTTGAGTAGAAGTGTGTGTGTGTGTGTGTGTGTGTGTGTGTGTGTGCCATGTCCTGGTGTCAACTTGAGTAGAACTGTGTGTGTGTGTGTGTGTGTGTCATGTCCTGGTGTCTACTTGAGTAGAAGTGTGTGTGTGTGTGCCATGTCCTGGTGTCTACTTGAGTAGAAGTGTCTGTGTGTGTGTGTCATGTCCTGGTGTATACTTGAGTAGGAGTGTGTGTGTGTGTGTGTGTGTGTGTGTGTGTGTGTGTGTGTGTGTGTGTGTGTGTGAAGTGCATGGCCAAGTGAGGCAACCAAAAAGGAAAGAATTTCAGTCACATCAGGCCTCTATGTGATCCCACAAGGTCTCTGATTGATGCGTCGTCCTTCAGTGAGGCGCTGCTGTCAGGAGCCTTTTAAAAGCCAGGCCCCAAGCCCCTCATCCACAAGAAAGAGCTGCGTATCTTAGAGCTTCTCTTTGGAGCCAAGATTTGAGGGTTTGAGAAGGTTTCTCCTGCTGTTTCAGGATGTGACTGCACAACTACAGTACCCAGCATGCCGAGTAGATGGAGCCATGGTGACTTTTGCTGTCTGAGACTCTAGAACTCTCTGCCATTGTTCACCTGCCGCTTCAGGACATGACTGCGCAACTACAGTACCCAGCATGCCGAGCAGATAGTAACCTTTGCTGTCTGAGTCTCTAGAAGTCTCATGATTCAGAGATGGGCCCCTCCAAGCTCCATCTGCCAGAGGACAAAGGGAACAGTTTACGGGAGCTTCGGCTGAGTACATTTGTCATTTCCTGTCTGGGAAAGTATGTCATTTCCTGTCTGAGCCACAGGCTGCACACTGGATGACTCTAAGAGCCCCACATACACACTCTGCTCACTCACTCTCACTCTCACACACACACACACACACACACACACACACACACTCTCTCTCTCTCACACACACACACACACACACACACTGCTGCAGTTGCACTGTGCTCAGTAAAGTGTCTCTCAGTCTGTCAGATGGATGCCTGTCAGAGATGTGCAGTTGTCACATGGCAGCAGTCCTTTTCTTCCTCTGATGCCCCCCTTCAGTCTATCTCTTTTTCTCTCTCTTTTTCTCTCTCTATCTCCCTCTGTCTGTCTGTCTCTCTCTCTCAGTTCAATTCAATTCAAGTGTGTGTGCTTGTGTGTGTGTATACTTACACATGTGCTGAGTGTTGAATCAGCAGAGACTGGTGCTGTGTGTGCGCGCGTGCGTGTGTGTGTGTGTGTGTGTGTGTGCAGGCCCACAGTGGACCCTCTGCAGTATGGATTATGGAAATAGAAATAGACCCATTGCCTCCCCATGATTAATGTGGAAACCACAGAAGAGAGAGAGAGAGAGAGAGTTTTTGAAGAGTTTTCAGTAGAATGCTGATTTGCTCTGAAGTGTAGGTGTGAATGTGTGATTTGCAACACATACACACATACACACACATAATATATACAGCCTGCTGTGAGCCAGGTTACATATGCAGTGTGTGTGTGTTACATATTTGACTCTTAAAATATGCTGAAGCTGTGGAGAAATTCAAGTCACTGTCAGACTATTATCTTAAGATGAATGGAAGATGTTAGAGGGAAGGCATTTTCTCTGCAGTGTGTGTGTATGCGTGTGTGTGTGTGTGTGTGTGTGTGTGTGTGTGTGTGTGCGCAAGTATATATATATATGTGTGTGTGTGTGTGTGCGCAAGTATATATATATATATATATGTGTGTGTGTGCACACAAGAGAAGATGTCTTTTCCTTGTAGAATTTTGTCTGCATGTATTATCTGCAACGTTGAGCAGGAGGGCTCTTCTGAAACTGAACTCAGAACAGGCTTTGACCCTGACCCTGACCTTTGACCTTAACCCTAACCTTTGACCTTAACCCTAACCTTTGACCTTAACCCTGCCATTATCAATAAACACAGAAACAATCCAGGCCTACTGATTTATTACTGCCATTATCAATAAACACAGAAACAATCCATGCCTGGTATATTACTGTTCTGTTACTGTTGCAATAGTCACTGGTAAACTCAAAGCCTGCTGGTACATTACTGCTGTGATACTGTTGTAATAGTCACTGGTTAAAGCCTGCAGGTATGTTACTGCTGTGATACTGTTGTAATAGTCACTGGTTAAAGCCTGCAGGTATGTTACTACTGTGATACTGTTGTAATAGTCACTGGTTAAAGCCTGCAGGTATGTTACTACTGTGACACTGTTGTAATAGTCACTGGTTAAAGCCTGCAGGTATGTTACTACTGTGACACTGTTGTAATAGTCAGTGGTTAAAGCCTGCTGGGATGTTACTACTGTGATACTGTTGTAATAGTCACTGGTTAAAGCCTGCAGGTATGTTACTACTGTGACACTGTTGTAATAGTCAGTGGTTAAAGCCTGCTGGGATGTTACTACTGTGATACTGTTGTAAAAGTCACTGGTTAAAGCCTGCTGGTATGTTACTACTGTGATACTGTTGTAAAAGTCACTGGTTAAAGCCTGCTGGTACGTTACTACTGTGATACTGTTGTAATAGTCACTGGTTAAAGCCTGCTGGTACATTACTGCTGTGATACTGTTGTAATAGTCACTGGTTGAAGCCTGCTGGTACATTACTGCTGTGATACTGTTGTAATAGTCACTGGTTAAAGCCTGCTGGTACGTTACTACTGTGATACTGTTGTAATAGTCACTGGTTAAAGCCTGCTGGTATGTTACCATTGTGTTATTGAGCTCAGCCTGAGACTCAACACCCTGAAGACCAGAAGTGCAGAAACCCCGAACACACACAATCTCATCACCATAATCAAGGAAACACACACACACACCTAGCATGCGGAAAGACTGCTGAGTGAGTGTGTTTGTGACGCGTAAAGTTAATATAAGATCCTTATTTTTCAGACCTGTGGTCTTTAGGCAGCGGCTTAGCATTTGAAATGGCAGCGTTTTTATCAAGTGCAAGATAGAGAGAGCCATGCATCGACTAACACTCCGCCATGCACAGCCCTAAGCCTCTAATTAAAAACAAGGGAATGGCCGGCATGTCTTGGACTCTATTCAAAACCTCCCCAGACTCAGCTATGCACCACATCCCTGGTGAATGTCTCTCTCTCATACACACACACACACACAGTCATCCATGTATGGATGTCTTAGGACTTGTTCATGCATATCTAGATATTTATATGGCATTTATATGGATCCGCAGAATCCAGCGTTTTGAAATGTCTCCACTTTGGGGCGACGTGGTTGAGGATTTAAAATTCTCTGTTTATAAAAATATCCAGATGTGAGTAAACAAGACAATAAAGGTGTCGACAATGGAAAATTTTTACATCTCTATGAAATCCAATTCAAACATCCTACTCTGGCTGGTACAAAACCCAGTTTTACTTGCTGTCTGATGAGAGTTGATGTCACTAGGCTAGCAAGTGCACCAGATAAGGGTATAAAATGAAGGGCCGTGGCCAGAACTAAAGGGCCAGAACTAAAGCACTACTGAGCTTTGTGGCAATTTGAACCCTGGTGTTAAGTGTGAAAAATGGGAAAAGATGTAGCATCTTTCTTGAGGACTATCAATAATACCAAAGTACATGGTGACTACATCACCATAACATTCTCTCAAGATGACTACATCACCATAACATTCTCTCAAGATGACATCACCATAACATTCTCTCAAGATGACTGATCCCTACATTAGACTACATCACCATAACATTCTCTCAAGATGACTGATCCCTACATTAGACTACATCACCTTAACATTCTCATGATGACTGATCCCTACATTAGACTACATCACCATAACATTCTCTCAAGATGACTACATCACCATATCATTCTCTCATGATGACTGACCCCAGCATTAGACTACATCACCATAACATTCTCTCAAGATGACTACATCACCATAACATTCTCTCAAGATGACTACATCACCATAACATTCTCTCATGATGACTGACCCCAGCATTAGACTACATCACCATAACATTCTCTCAAGATGACTACATCACCATAACATTCTCTCATGATGACTGACCCCAGCATTAGACTACATCACCATAACATTCTCTCAAGATGACTACATCACCATAACATTCTCTCATGATGACTGACCCCTGCATTAGACTACATCACCATAACATTCTCTCAAGATGACTACATCACCATAACATTCTCTCAAGATGACTACATCACCATAACATTCTCTCATGATGACTGATCCCTGCATTAGACTACATCACCATAACATTCTCTCAAGATGACTACATCACCATAACATTCTCTCATGATGACTGACCCCAGCATTAGACTACATCACCATAACATTCTCTCAAGATGACTACATCACCATAACATTCTCTCATGATTGATCCCTGCATTAGACTACATCACCATAA
>JAIFZK010000009.1:26887500-26895000 GCA_027481765.1 Tenualosa thibaudeaui | reverse complement strand
TCCTCCTCTCTCTCTCTCCATTCCTCCCTAGCTGAAGAGCTCTGACACATGTTGCCCTTTAGATCGCTTAGCGTAGCGCCGGTCAGCACTAATGGAGAGAAATCTTTCAGCGCCGACCCGACCCAATCCATCCCGTCACTCTCCCACGCATCACCACTGGGTCTGATGGACGTCAGGCCGGCGGCCAGGCAGCGGTCATCCGTGAGGAGGAACACCCCCCCCCCCCCTCCACACACACACACACACACACACACACACAAACACCCTCCCCCTCAACTCCACCTCTCACAGTCCAAATAAACTCCCAGTGCAGACCCCACTACACAACACATCTGCTGGGATCAGCCCACAGCCCTGCTGGCCCAGCCAACACAAACTAGCAGGAGGACACTACTGCTCACAATGACTGACTGCTCTAGACCTGTCACAGCTGGACTATACCAGACACCACTTCTAGTACTGGTCCTGTGACTGACTGCTCTAGACCTGCATCAGTTGGACTGTAACTCAAAGTACTCCACCTCTCATAGTCAGATTGGATATATTACTCCAGTACTCCACCTCTCATACTCAGACTGGATATATTACACCAGTACTACACCTCTCATACTCAGACTGGATATATTACTCCAGTACTCATTCACTGTCTAGCTGGATGGTGTCCAACTCATGCTCCCACTGACAGTACAGGATTACTCATCTATTGACGTACTACTGGCAGTACAGCTGGATTACCCATCTATTCCTACAAGACAAATACCCGTGTCCAAGGCCACTTTAAAGGTGTCCTGCCATACAGCCATATAGTGTTTCAGATTGTTCTATGAGGTCTCCAGAGATGTTATGTGACTTTAGTTGAGCTGAAATGGTCCAAGGAGACCTTAACACTGCTATATGCAACCTATGCAAATAGCCCTCGAGTAAAAAACATTGTTTTCCTACCTATGATAATGAGCTGTGCTCTGATTCACTGATGTAGAATGTCAGCATTCCAAAGCACATTTGCATTAATTCACTAATATCAGAATTGTAAGGGAAGAAAAACAAAAAAAATGGAATATTACATTTCAGAGGGAGAGAAGGAAGACTTAGACGATGATAAGCACCAGACAACTGCTTCAATATCATAATCTTACTGTTACAACCACAGGTTAAAATTTATGAAGCCTAAGTTACTTGGAATACACTGGACACAGAAATAATAAGGATCTTCTCCAAAAATTCACTGCAGTTTTTTGTCCCTGACCCTCTGTTGTTCAGCATACTGAAAACAAGACGCTGCTGTTCTGCTTGTTATCTGTATTTCATGGATATTCAGCGATCTCACATAGTTAGGTCAGGATTCTGTGGGGCGGGCACTAATCACATAGAGGAGAGCATGGATTGGGTGATAATGCAGTGCCATCTGCCAATCGCTCAAGCTTGGTCTGTCTTGCTTAAACTCGTTTTGGCCTGATTCCTCCATGTCTTTCTTTCCATTGGCTAATGCAAACAATAGAGATTTTATTACATTTTCACATGGGCCATAAACTCAAACTTGTACAGACCTAACATATTTCATACAACTCAAACTCGTATTATATTTTGTACAGACCCACCATTTCCAAAGCAACAGGTAGAAACAGTTTTGCATGGCAGGGCAACTTTAATGCGCCTACTTCCTGGAGCAATACTCAGTGTACTGTAAAAATGAGCTCTACTTGCCTGTGATGCATTCAGAACTGTAATCGCAAACATTTGGAACTGTTTGAAGAATTTGCCCCCCTCAAAAAAAGATCAGTTGTTATTTTTAGGTTCAGCTTTGCAGGAATAATCTGCTCCTAAAAATGGCCGTTATGTCACTACACTGGACTCTCAGCAGCATGTCACTGTGCCTGGGTATCCTTATCCTGCTCTCATGGAGGCTGTGTGTATGTGTGTGTGTGTGTGTGTATGTGTGTGTATGTGTGTGTGTGTGTGTGAATATTCAGCTGCTCTCATGGAGGCTGTGTGTGTGTGTGTGTGTGTGTGTGTGTGTGTGTGTGTGTGTGTGTGTGTGTGTGTGTGTGAATATTCAGCTGCTCTCATGGAGGCTGTGTGTGTGTGTGTGAGAGAGAACATTCGGCTTCTCTCATGGAGGGTGTGTGTGTGTGTGTGTGTGTGTGTGTGTGTGTGTGTGTGTGTGAGAGAGAGAGAGAGAGAGAGAGAGAATATTCAGCTGGTCTCATGGAGGCTATTGCCAGCACCAGGAATACACATTCTGACATCTCTGACATTTTGTCCCATTCTTCAGATAATCACACATATACACCCCAGCAGATCAAAGCTAAATATCACGCCAGAGGACAGTGTTAGGAGAGAGAGAGAGAGAGAGAGAGAGAGAGAGAGAAGGATAAGGATAGGTGGAAAGAGGGAGAGACTGAAGAGGTAAGTGGAAATACAGGTGAGTGAGTGAGTGAGTGAGTGTGAAGGATGGGTGGAAAGAGGGAGAGACCAAAGAGGTAAGAGGAATTACGAGAGGAAGAGAGCAAAAGAGTTAGAGAGAGAGAAAATAGGCAGATAAGAAAAGAGAGAGCAACTAAAAAAGCAAACAGAGAGAGAGAGGGATAGAGGTGAACAGAGGGAATGAAAATGATCAAAATGGAGAGAGTGAGAGGGAGAAAGAGTCCATTTCATTTGTGAGCGTCATCTTCCTGGCCACACGCAGAGAGAGATGAATTAGTGCTAATTCATTGCTACAAAGCTGATTTGTTGGTGCACACATAAAAACTAAACTCCTGCTGCTGTATCCTCCCTTCCTAGTGCATCCACTTCAACTCTGCTCAAAACCCTGCTTACAACTTCTGACACTTAAAGAACAGTAATTACACCTGACCTACACAACCTAGGGGTCCTACGATTAATAAAAGTAAAAATAAGTTCAATAAAACAAATACAACAAAAATTAGCAGGAGAGTGTATCCATCTCTCTGTGCCATCTTCATCAGGACCGACTCCAGCCCCCCACCCCCGCCACCACGCCAACACAATCTCTACACCGCCATTAAGTCATGGAGCAGTGCTAATTAATGGCCTCCTGAAGGAGAAAAGACTGAGTCCTCCTGTGTCATCAAATACACACACACACACACACAGGCAGCCCCTGTATGGTGTGTCATGGCCTTGATCAGTGTGTGTATGTTGCGTTACCTCTGTGAGATGAGCATTTCCTGTGTTGCATTCTGGGAACATCATGTAACCCTAATGGAATGAGATGTGTGCACCTTAACCTGCACCTTGCACCTGTATGGACCTGGTGCCTGGGGATGTATGGACTTCGAAATGGGGGCGTGTCTGTGTGTGTGTATGTGTGTGTGTGTGTGTGTGTGTGTGTGTGTGTGTGTGTATGTGTGTGTGTGTGTATGTGTGTGTGTGTGTGTGTGTGTGTGTGTGTGTGTGTGTGTGTGTGTGTGTGTGTGTGTGTGTGTGTGTGTGTGTGTGTGTGTGTGTGTGTGTGTGTGTGTGTGTGTGTGTGTGTGTGTGTGTGTGTGTGTGTGTGTGTGTGTGTGTGTGTGTGTGTGTATATGTGTGTGTGTGTGTTCTGTATTCATCCTGCTCACTTTCTCCATCCCTCCATCTTTCTTCTTCCAGACTCAACCAGCCAATCCCAGAACAAACCCATATCTACCCATGAACTTTATCTACCCCCCCCCCCAGGGCTTGAGCAGACACATCACTCACTCTCACAGTACAACACAACTACTAGTCATTATCCTTTACATCTCTCATCACAGACTCATGCAGATGGATGTGTGATGTGTGTGTGTGTGTGTGTGTGTGTGTGTGTGTGTGTGTGTGAGAGAGAGAGAGAGAGAGAGGCAGAGAGTGTAAGAAAGAAAGTGTTTGTTAGAGAGGGAGAGGGAAGGAAAAAAAGACTGTGTGTGTGTGTGTGTGTGTGTGTGGTGAAGGGAGAGCTGGTAGCTGAGTGTGTGACTCAAGCTGCATCAGCATTTCAGGCTGTGTGTGTGTGTGTGTGTGTGTGTGTGTGTGTGTGTGTGTGTGTGTGTGTGTGTGTGTGTGTGTGTGTGTGTGTGTGTGTGACTGAGACGGGACCTCTGTGCCCACAAGATATAATAAGGGACGGTCTTCACCTAAGGAAGAGGGGTGTGTGTTTGTGTTTGTGTCAGCAATTGTGTGAGTGCATGAATCTAGATACTAGTGAAGGTGTGTATATGTGACGGGTTATGCCCTGAAAAGTGTGTGTGTGTGTGTGTGTGTGTGCGTGACTGAAGGCTGGAAGCATAAATGCTCATGTTATGACAAGTAGAAGGTCTTAACTTGGGCAGCATCTAGAGAGAGAGAGAGAGAAACAGACTGATGGAGCTTAACGAAATCTCACCAGTACCAAACTACCAGTATAACCAGTAGGACTTGTACCAGTACCAAACCAGTATAACCAGTAGGACCAGTAGGACTTGTACCAGTACCAAACCAGTATAACCAGTAGGACTTGTACCAGTACCAAACCAGTATAACCAATAGGACCAGTAGCACTTGTACCTGTAACAAACTAGTACAACCAGTAGCACTTGTACCAGTACCAAACCAATATAACCATTAGGACTTGTACCAGTACCAAACCAGTACAACTAGGACTGGACTTGTTTCAGTATCAGACTAACTTACCAGTATAACCAGTAGGACTTGTGCCAGTACCAAACCGAGAGGGAAGGAGAGAGAGAAGAGAGGAAGATAGAGGGAAGGAGAGAGAGAAGAGAGGAAGATAGAGGGAAGGAGAGAGAGAAGAGAGGAAGATAGAGGGAAGGAGAGAGAGAAGAGAGGGATGAAAGAGAGGGAGGGAAAGAAAGACATGGGAAGTGATACACAGAGAGGAGAAGGACATGTTGGTGTTGGAGTGTGTGTCTGTGTGTGTGTGTGTGTGTGTGAGTGTGTGAGAGAGTGAGTGAGTGTGTGTGTGTGTGTGTGTGTGTGTGCTCTATATATGTATAATGTGTTACACTTATGCTCTATATATGTATAATTTGAATATTCTATAGAATATTCTATATCTCCAAAATATTTGATTAAGGAGCCGTCGCCCATTGGCAACAGGGATCTCAGAGCGGGGGTTTGAAGAGGCCCTCTGTAGCTGTTTGAGCTTCATGTAGCAGGGTAAGAGTCACTGTGGTGGTTCTGTAATACTTTATGGGTTGACTGGTGGCTGTTTTGACTCCACTAGTATCTGGGTGGAGATCTGGAAAGGTCAAGGTTCAGCCTGCGGCCGCGGCCAAGTCTCTATGGAGTCTCAGGTCTCATGAGGTAATGAATTTCTCTACAGCACAACACAAAAACACACTACACACACACACACTACACACACACCCTACACACAAACACTACACACAAACACACTACACACAAACACACTACACACACACACTACACACAAACACACTACACACAAACACACTACACACAAACACTACACACAAACACACTACACACAAACACTACACACACACACTACACACACTACACACACACACTACACACAAACACACTACACACAAACACTACACACACACACTACACACACACACACTACACACAAACACACTACACACACACACTACACACACACACTACACACACACACTACACACAAACACACTACACACACACACTACACACACACACACTACACACACACATTGGCTAGCTATAAACACAACGTAGCGATGGGGGAGCTCTGTAAGGAAAGGTGTGAGCAAAGATGTGAATCAAACCCAGAAAACAGGGAAGAAATGGCTGAACCTGCATAGGGAGGCTTTAAGTTTCACTAGTGATTGTTCTCAGAGCCCTCTACTCATCTCTCTCTGTACCCCTCACACACACACACACACACACACAGGGATCAGAGTTTAATTTTGACTGGCAGTCTTATCCAAGAGCCCTCCATTCATCTCCCTTCTCTCCCCCTCACACACACACACAAACACACACACACACACAGGGATGGGAGTTTAAGTTTGACTGGCGGGGGTTCCCAGAGCCCTCTACTCATCTCTGACTCTCCCTCACTTCCTGTCTAGCCTCCCTTCCTCTCCACTCCTCCCCCTCCCTCCCTTCTCCTCTCCCCCTCTCTTCCTCCCCTCCTCTCTCCCTCCTCCTCTCCCCCTCTCTTCCTCCCCTCCTCTCTCCCTCTTCTCTTCTCTTCTCTTCCTCCCTTCCTCTCCTCTCTACTCCTCTCCCCTCCCCTCCTCTTTAAGAGCAAATGGATGGCCCAAGGGTTTCTATTAATCTGTCAGATAGGAGCTACTCTTAGCTTTGAGACTATGGCCCCTGAGCTATAACAAAAAAACGTTAAACTATTATAATATAATATAACTTTTTCACTTGAACATTTTGGGAATCACATTTGAGGTCTACTGCAGTGGTCTAGCTGAGGAGTTCACCTCAAAGGTGCCAGGGACCTCATCGTCACAACATCTAATCATATGGGAGTTTAGCCATTTGTTCTGATTGATACTTTTGGACTCTTATTCCTACAACTGTAGTTTTAAAGAGTCATTTTTTGCATTTGACAAACCTGGACGGTTTTAAAGGATTGTTTTTGTTAAAGGATTTGTTCTTGATCACTACTAAATGAAAAACCTCATTGAACATTTATTTGGTTTACTGTCAATGTTAATGAACGCCTGGGTTTAACGCCTGGATACTTTTGATTAATGTAGTTTTAAAGAGTCATTTTTGCAGACAAACCTTTTTAAAGATGTGAGCACAATAGAACACTAATCTGTAGTTTTTATTTTGTTGCAAACTGGACGGTTTTAAAGTTTTTTTGTTAAAGGATTTGTTCTTGATCACTACTAAATGAAAAACCTCATTGAACATTTATTTGGTTTACTGTCAATGTTAATGAACGCCTGGGTTTAACGCCTGGGATTAATGCCAGATTGATGTGAGCACAATAGAACACTAATCTGTAGTTTTTATTTTGTTGCAAACTTGTTTACAGACCCCCAGGCAACGTGCTTCAGACACCTTGGTCCCGGACCCTACTTGAGAACCGACGGTCTAGGTTAACTCCAGTGGACCTGTGGCACAGGGATGACTGCTTGTCTTTGCCAAATGCTGCCGAAGAAAGCAAGTGTAGCTTGGTGAGCTCCTCACTTCTATACAACATCAGTAAACAGCTGTAAGAACAGGAACCGTTTCTCAGGTTCTAATGCTAATCAGCCAGGTTATTCTCAGTGCAGTTCTAACCTGACCTAAGTTCTACCTGTCTGAGTCCGACATAGACACCCGTGGCTTGGGTTCTCCTCCGTCTCTCTCTCCCCCTCCCCGAGAGAGGACCCATCTGTGTGTGGGACCGTCCTGAGGCATCAGGAAGTCCCAGACATCTGGAGAGAGACCGCCTACTTCCTGCCCGGTCTTAGGGTAATTAGGTAGTGTCATTTGCCCCCAGAACAAAACAGACCCGCTGCAAGACTATCAGACAACACCTCTCTCTCTCTCTCTCTCTCTCTCTCTCTCTCTCTC
>JAIFZK010000009.1:26877500-26882500 GCA_027481765.1 Tenualosa thibaudeaui | reverse complement strand
CCTCCAGTTAGTCCCCTTTACTACCTGTGCTTCTATTTCTCTCTACTCTTATTTACTCTCGTTTATTCATTTACTTCTCCTCTCCACCCTCTACTCTTATTTTTCTTCTTTATTTATGTATCATTTTTTCTATTTTCTCATATATCATCTCACTACTTTTAATATACTCTAATATGCTTTGTTTTGACAACACAATGTTTTTGTTGTCATGACAATAAAGCCTTTGAAATGAATTGAATTGGAGAGAGAAATAGAGGGAGGGAGAGATGGAGGGTGAGAGAGAGACAGCGAGAGAGAAAGAGAGAGGAGAGTGAAGGGAAGTGAGAGTGAGTCAGAGATTGAGAGTGAGAGTGAGCCAGAGAGTGAGAGTGAGAGTGAGCCAGAGAGTGAGAGTGAGAGTGAGCCAGAGAGTGAGAGTGAGAGTGAGCCAGAGAGTGAGAGCCCGTAAGTGGAAATCAGGGGCCACCCCAATGTCAGGGCCCTTCAGAGCCACCAGAGCCCCGTGTGTGAGAATAGGGGCATCTCTCCCCCGCACTGGCCCAGGGTTACATGCAACATTCAGGCCTGACCACCGTTTATCTTCCGCAAGGCACACACACACACACACACTGGGCCTTTGTGCTACCCATGGGAGCGCACATACGACACACACACACACACACACACACACACAGCACACATACTCCCAGTGCTTTGTTGAGAAAGACTGCAGCCCAACCCAGTGCATTCACTAAACAGTTATGTGCAGTTCAGTTTTCCTCTCTCTTTCTCTCTCTCTCTCTCTCTCACCCACACACACACACACACACACACACACTTACTCATTCAAGAGTGCATAGACTATTCATATCCAAGTTACATTCATTCCAGAGTGTTACACACACATACACACACACACACTACACACACACTACACAATCAAGTTCATGGACAGGACACAGTTTAGTTGGTCACATTCATTTGTGATGTCTGTCTATTCTATCTTGTACATCAAGACAATCATATTTTATACAAAGCACACACACACACACACACACCCAATTTCAGTGAAGATCAGAACTGAATAGAGTGCACAGCAAAACACACAATAACCTCGTACACATACACATATAAATACTGTATAGAACACACACACTCTTACACACACACATGCTTGACAGTTCTTATTGTGTGTTTTTTCCTTACAGAGTTCGTCAACAAGCAACAAAAACAGATTCATGAACATGCTGTGAGTGTCCTGTGAGTGTCCTGTGAGTGTCCTGTGAGTGTGCTGTGAGTGTGCTGTTAGTGTCCTGTGAGTGTGCTGTTAGTGTCCTGTGAGTGTGCTGTTAGTGTCCTGGGAGTGTCCTGTGAGTGTCCTGTGAGTGTGCTGTTAGTGTCCTGTGAGTGTGCTGTTAGTGTGCTGTTAGTGTCCTGTGAGTGTGCTGTTAGTGTCCTGTGAGTGTCCTGTGAGTGTCCTGTGAGTGTCCTGTTAGTGTCCTGTGAGTGTGCTGTTAGTGTCCTGTGAGTGTGCTGTGAGTGTCCTGTGAGTGTGCTGTGAGTGTCCTGTTAGTGTCCTGTTAGTGTCCTGTGAGTGTGCTGTTAGTGTCCTGTGAGTGTGCTGTTAGTGTCCTGTGAGTGTGCTGTTAGTGTGCTGTGAGTGTGCTGTTAGTGTCCTGTGAGTGTCCTGTGAGTGTGCTGTGAGTGTCCTGTTAGTGTCCTGTTAGTGTCCTGTGAGTGTGCTGTTAGTGTCCTGTGACTGTGCTGTTAGTGTCCTGGGAGTGTCCTGTGAGTGTGCTGTGAGTGTCCTGTGAGTGTGCTGTGAGTGTCCTGTGAGTGTCCTGTGAGTGTGCTGTGAGTGTCCTGTGAGTGTGCTGTGAGTGTCCTGTGAGTGTCCTGTGAGTGTGCTGTGAGTGTCCTGTGAGTGTGCTGTGAGTGTGCTGTTAGTGTCCTGGGAGTGTCCTGTGAGTGTGCTGTTAGTGTCCTGGGAGTGTCCTGTGAGTGTGCTGTTAGTGTCCTGGGAGTGTCCTGTGAGTGTGCTGTTAGTGTCCTGTGAGTGTCCTGTGAGTGTGCTGTTAGTGTCCTGTGAGTGTCCTGTTAGTGTCCTGTGAGTGTGCTGTTAGTGTCCTGTGAGTGTCCTGTGAGTGTGCTGTGAGTGTCCTGTGAGTGTGCTGTTAGTGTGCTGTTAGTGCTGTTAGTGTCCTGGGAGTGTCCTGTGAGTGTGCTGTTAGTGTGCTGTGAGTGTCCTGTGAGTGTGCTGTTAGTGTCCTGTGAGTGTCCTGTGAGTGTGCTGTTAGTGTCCTGTGAGTGTCCTGTTAGTGTCCTGTGAGTGTGCTGTTAGTGTGCTGTTAGTGTCCTGTTAGTGTCCTGTGAGTGTCCTGTGAGTGTCCTGTTAGTGTCCTGTGAGTGTCCTGGGAGTGTCCTGTGAGTGTGCTGTTAGTGTCCTGTGAGTGTCCTGTGAGTGTGCTGTGAGTGTCCTGTGAGTGTCCTGTGAGTGTGCTGTGAGTGTCCTGTGAGTGTGCTGTGAGTGTCCTGTGAGTGTCCTGTGAGTGTCCTGTGAGTGTGCTGTGAGTGTCCTGTTAGTGTCCTGTGAGTGTCCTGTGAGTGTCCTGTGAGTGTCCTGTTAGTGTCCTGTGAGTGTCCTGGGAGTGTCCTGTGAGTGTGCTGTTAGTGTCCTGTGAGTGTCCTGTGAGTGTCCTGTGAGTGTCCTGTTAGTGTGCTGTTAGTGTGCTGTGAGTGTCCTGTTAGTGTCCTGTTAGTGTCCTGTTAGTGTGCTGTTAGTGTGCTGTGAGTGTCCTGTTAGTGTGCTGTTAGTGTGCTGTTAGTGTGCTGTGAGTGTGATAGTGTATGCTGTGTATCTGTGCAATGCCATGCAGTGTGGGAGAGATGATGCAATGCTATGATGTACTTCATCTGCAAGTTATCAAACTCTCCCTCTTCCAGCCTACTGGCATAATGAAGCAAATAAGACTGAGACTCACACACACACACACACACACACACACACACACACAGAGAGAGAGAGAGAGAGCAAGAGAGAGAGAGTGTGTAATCCTTCTTCCATAATGAAGGGAATGAGACTGAGAGCTGTTGCAGTGAACATCCATGACTGATGAGACATGACACTCTCTGAGACAGTACACACACACACACACACAGACATACACAAACATAAACACACACACGCATGCACACACACACATACAGAAACACACACAGACACATGCGCACAGACAAACACAAACACACATGCACTCACACTCAGCACACACACACACACACACACACACACACACGTTCATGCACAGATGCACCCTGACATACTTACACACACCAGCTTCTTTCCTGTGTGTGTTGCTTCAGGGGGGCTTCCTTTTCTGACTGAATTAAAGCTTGATGAAGATAGAGCACCACTGCTAAAGTACACACACACACAAACACACACACACACACACTCATGTACTGAAACACAGATAGAGAGAGAGTCAGAAAATGAATGATGGCCCAGACTGATTAATGAATCAATACTGTGCACACAGACAACGCATTACCGTTTCATGAAGCACTGCTCCATCATCTCTCTCTCTCTCTGTGTGTGTGTGTGTGTGTGTGTGTGTGTGTGTGTGTCACTGGAAGCGGCAGAATTTATTTTCCTGGTCCTAAACTTTTTGGGTGGCACAGGGAGAAAATGTTGTACCTTCTTGCCGCTAAATCGTTTATATGCCATTTAAAACACAGAGAGGTGTGTTAGCTTAGCACAAAGCCTTCATCTGAGAAAGCCCCCAGAGGTGAGTTAGAACAGACCTTTGACTTTTGTTGGGGGCTAAGCACCCTCAGGCCTTCTGTTCCATCAGACAGGTTTTTAAATGGACGCATATTTTGCGTATTAGTGCCCATGATGTGTGTATTAGTGCTCATGATGTGTGTATTAGTGCCCATGATGTGTGTATTAGTGCCCTTGATGTGTGTATTAGTGCCCATGGTGTGTGTATTAGTGCCCTTGATGTGTGTATTAGTGCCCATGGTGTGTGTATTAGTGCCCTTGATGTGTGTATTAGTGCCCATGGTGTGTGTATTAGTGCTCATGATGTGTGTATTAGTGCCCTTGATGTGTGTATTAGTGCCCATGATGTGTGTATTAGTGCCCATGATGTGTGTAGCTTATCTGGAGGCTCTATTCACTTCCTCTATCCTATTCACACACACCTTTTGAAACTGGGAAGCCTGCTGGGGAAAATGATTTATTTATTAAAATTATTTTATTTATTTATTTTGACCATAGACCAGCTGGGACAGATATATGAATAAACACATATTGGAAAGTTCTGGCCTGACAGGAAAAGTTCAATAATGTAGCGATGCCCCAGGTGTGTGTGTGTGTGTGTGTGTGCGCGTGCTTGTTTTTGTGTGTATGTGTGTGTCTGCAAACTCAAACAGACAGCACAAGGCAGAGATACACTTACCTAAGATACACACACACACACACACACACACACACACAGGCAGAAACAGCAGTGTCTGCAGCAGAAATGAGTTCCATTCTAATTCATTCTAATTAGCAGAGTGTCAGTGCTGCTCTCTGATCAGCCCACTCAGGAGCAGATTCTCCCCCTCCCAGGGGCTCATGGGAAAAAGAACAGCCTGCTGCCGAACCGGACCACTGCCGAACTTATGTAGGAGTGTGTGTGTGTGTGTGTGTGTGTGTGTGTGTGTGTGTGTGTGTGCATTTATGTGTGTGTCTGTGTCTGTGCCTGTGTGTGAGAGAGAGAGTGTGTGTCTGTGTTTATCTATAGATGTGGGTATTTAGGAGTGTGTGTGTGTTTGTTTGTGGCTGACAGGTCATTAGTGGTACAGGAGCTTTACTAAAAATGTGTGTGTGTTTGTGTGTGTTTGTTTCTTACTGGAGTAAGAGAGTGTGTGTGAGTGAGTGTGAAAAAGAAAGGGATTTTAATTGAGGAAAGCTCATCAGAGCAGCATGACAGAGCTCTGAGGTGTCTGGAGTGGTCTTATGGAGTGTGTGT
>JAIFZK010000009.1:26870000-26872500 GCA_027481765.1 Tenualosa thibaudeaui | reverse complement strand
CAGTCAGGAACCTCTCCATTACATGTCTCTCATAACATCAAACAGGAACCTCTCTATTACATGTCTCTCATAACATCAAACAGTCAGGAACCTCTCCATTACATGTCTCTCATAACATCAAACAGTCAGGAACCTCTCCATTACATGTCTCTCATAACATCAAACAGGAACCTCTCCATTACATGTCTCTCATAACATCAAAGTCAGGAACCTCTCCATTACATGTCTCTCATAACATCAAACATGAACCTCTCCATTACATGTCTCTCATAACATCAAACAGTCAGGAACCTCTCCATTACATGTCTCTCATAACATCAAACAGTCAGGAACCTCTCCATTACATGTCTCTCATAACATCAAACAGGAACCTCTCTATTACATGTCTCTCATAACATCAAACAGTCAGGAACCTCTCCATTACATGTCTCTCAGAACACCAAACAGTCAGGAACCTCTCCATTACATGTCTCTCATAACAACAAACAGTCAGGAACCTCTCCATTACATGTCTCTCATAACATCAAACAGTCAGGAACCTCTCCATTACATGTCTCTCATAACATCAAACAGTCAGGAACCTCTCCATTACATGTCTCTCAGAACACCAAACAGTCAGGAACCTCTCCATTACATGTCTCTCATAACATCAAACAGTCAGGAACCTCTCCATTACATGTCTCTCATAACATCAAACAGGAACCTCTCCATTACATGTCTCTCATAACATCAAACAGGAACCTCTCTATTACATGTCTCTCATAACATCAAACAGTCAGGAACCTCTCCATTACATGTCTCTCATAACATCAAACAGTCAGGAACCTCTCCATTACATGTCTCTCATAACATCAAACAGGAACCTCTCTATTACATGTCTCTCATAACATCAAACAGTCAGGAACCTCTCCATTACATGTCTCTCATAACATGAAACAGTCAGGAACCTCTCCATTACATGTCTCTCATAACATCAAACAGGAACCTCTCTATTACATGTCTCTCATAACATCAAACATGAACCTCTCCATTACATGTCTCTCATAACATCAAACAGTCAGGAACCTCTCCATTACATGTCTCTCATAACACCAAACAGTCAGGAACCTCTCCATTACATGTCTCTCATAACACCAACCAGTCAGGAACCTCTCCATTACATGTCTCTCATAACACCAAACAGTCAGGAACCTCTCCATTACATGTCTCTCATAACATCAAACAGTCAGGAACCTCTCCATTACATGTCTCTCATAACACCAAACAGTCAGGAACCTCTCCATTACATGTCTCTCATAACACCAAACAGCCAGGAACCTCTCCATTACATGTCTCTCATAACATCAAACAGTCAGGAACCTCTCCATTACATGTCTCTCATAACACCAAACAGTCAGGAACCTCTCCATTACATGTCTCTCATAACACCAAACAGTCAGGAACCTCTCCATTACATGTCTCTCATAACATCAAACAGTCAGGAACCTCTCCATTACATGTCTCTCATAACATCAAACAGTCAGGAACCTCTCCATTACATGTCTCTCAGAACACCAAACAGTCAGGAACCTCTCCATTACATGTCTCTCATAACATCAAACAGTCAGGAACCTCTCCATTACATGTCTCTCATAACATCAAACAGTCAGGAACCTCTCCATTACATGTCTCTCATAACATCAAACAGGAACCTCTCCATTACATGTCTCTCATAACATCAAACAGTCAGGAACCTCTCCATTACATGTCTCTCATAACATCAATCATAAGTTCAGGAGGAATGTCACCAAATGAGCCACACCCCCTTCTCCTTCTGTTTAGATGGAAACTCATTCTCTGGTGGGCCCAATACTTTAACGCTCCATATTCACACAGAAACTGTGGGCCCAATACATTGAAAAGTTCACAGGACGTCTTGGCTGGACATTGAGTGAACTAAATGCACTTTTCATACTTCAGCCCAAATGACTCCTGCTGCCATAATTACAGCACATGCTATCACTCAGCATGACAACAAACACAAACAACTTGAAACAAAACACAGAAAATATCAGCTTTCCCATACAGTCTAACATAATACCAAGGAAAGCACCAGTATTTTGCCTACCAGAGAAACCATATTACAGCCAGATCAGGGTTGGATCTGGGCCGATTCAGAGCCAGATGAGAATCAAATCAGGACCAGATTATCTAATTGAATCTGATCCACATTCCACTACTATCTGGGGAAATTATAGTTTGGCTAAAGGTAGTCCTGAGCAAGGCTCTACTCACTCTCTTTTTCACTCTCTCTCTCTCTCTTTCACTCTTTCTCTCCCCCTCTCTCTCTCTCTCTTTCACTCTTTCTCTCCCTCTCTCTCTCTCTCTTTCACTCTTTCTCTCCATCTCTCTCCCTCTCTCTCTCCCTCTTTTTCACTGTTTCTCTCCCTCTCTCTCTCTCTTTCACTCTTTCTCTCCCTCTCTCTCTCTCTTTCACTCTTTCTCTCCCTCTTTTTCTCTC
>JAIFZK010000009.1:26857500-26860000 GCA_027481765.1 Tenualosa thibaudeaui | reverse complement strand
TTCTCTGTCTGTAACTCTTCCCCATTTCCTCCCTAACAGTAAGACATGAACCCTACTCCCTAACTATGACATGAACCCTACTCCCTAACTATGACATGAACCCTACTCCCTCACTATGACATGAACTCTCCTCCTTCATAGCATGCACAGAATTAGCCTCCCCAGAGGGAAACTCTTTATAGACCAGAGATGTAGGCAACTTCTTGACTCTCAATTTCAACAACAACCAAACGAGTGAATCAGACAACCAGGCAGCAGAGTGAGCACCTCATCAATGAACTGCAATGGACACACAAGCCAACAAGCCACCTCCTCTAAGACAGAGTGAACCATGCGGCAACCCTTCAGGCCCACCACATCAGACAGCTGCTCAGATAGCCAATTAGGAAAGCACATCGGCCAGTCACTTAATCACTCACTTAGTCTATCAGCCACCCGTAGCTTCAGTCAGTTTACCAATCAGAGCAATCTGCTCTCCTGTCAATCAACCATCAACCAGTCAGATAATCTACCTGGCAGTCACGAAACCCCCGTTCAGAGTCTCAACCGACCAACTTCAAACTGCTTGGGACTTGGGACAGACATGCCCTTTCACTTGTAGTAGTCTTAGAGTTAGGTCAATACACTTTCCATTTTCCTTGTATAACCGATAAGTATGTGTGGAAGAGGTCCTACTGTGGTCTAGGTGTATGTTTGTGTGTGTGTGTGTGTGTGTGTGTATCTGTGATAAGGCATTAATCCTGTTGGCATCTAATCCATTGGCTGTCTATTCCATGTGGGCCATGTGGATTAAAAAAATGGCCTTGTCGCTTCACAGGTCTGTCTGATCAAAGTCCCCTTCAGAAGAATTCCCCATACAGAGATCCCAGCCAGAGTAAGAACACAACACAGCATAACACAGATGTCTGCAGACGTTGTTTTAGTGTGTGTATTACCTCAGTGTTCAAGCAATCTACTTGCATAACAGATGGAGAGTGGGCTGTTGGCATGCGCACACACACACACACACACACACACACACACACTATGGAATAGGCTTACACACTTCAGTCCGCCAACGAGTGGGTGGCAAATTGGCCCTTTCTCTGATGAGGTGAATTTGAATCAAGAGGAAAAAAATCATGTTAAAATCATCTCAATTGTGGATGACTGCGGTCCTCATCTAATGAGTGTAAATGGAGATATCTCATCTCAGTCACTCTGAACAAGAGAGAGCTTTGAAATGGCATCTCATGAATTCTTCCAATTGGTCCCAGTGATGTATAATGGATGATGTGCCTGTGATCAAGCAGACAGTACTGTCTACCACATTAGTAAAATGAACAGAGGACTCTTCCTTTCTTTGCCATCAGAGTGAGACTTTGACCCTCTTCCCATTCTTGAGGTTGTCATTATTGTGATGAGGGTCTTGAGGTTGTCATTATTGTGATGAGGGTCTTGAGTTCTCTTCTTGTTCCTCAGGTCATCAGTCCAGAGATTTCATGTTCTTGTCACTTCACCTTGTCACCTTGAGATTGTAGATATTACAAGATTTCATGTTGTACTCATGTAGTTGAGTTGTCGTTCTTGTCAGGTTTGATCTTATCTTGCCAAAATCTGCTCAGCATGAAGGTGACGTGCCTGCCTTTGTTTTCCTGAGGGGGTACTAGACCCAGAGGAACATGGACAAGCCCTGGATTAAATGCCTGATATGAGTGGTCAAGCAGAACTGGGCCATCACTGGTCAAGCAGATCTGCGACTAAATGAACACATCTGCACAGCAGCAACAGCAAAGGCAGCCTGAACCGCTGAATGTGTAAACAGTCCTTTCATTCTCCTGCTTCTTTCTTCCTGTAAAGTGATCCTGCTTGTCATCTGTTGGCAGCCCCAGCATCACATCAGTGGAAAAGGCCCCAAACTGGTAAAACTGCTTTCCTGCCGCTTCAATGTGTGTGTTAATTGATTTCCTCTTAACACACTCATTCTGCTCCCACGGCTGGCTCCATGGGGAACAAAGAGGGCCAGATTAATGTTATGTCTGCCTGTGTGTGTGAGCACGTGTATGTGTGTAAAGGAGCTGTATTCTCTGTGGGGCTCAAACCTGTTTTGCGTAGAGGTACGCTTCATTTGGTTTAGATTGTCTCGTCTTACCTCTGGCTCCTGTGAGCTTCCTGAGTCTCTCCCGACAAGCACATCAGACAAAAAGCTCCCTCCATTCCTCCACCCCTCCGTTAAGGCTAGTGTGTGTCTCCATATCCTGTGTGAGATTATTTTGGGTCCTGTCCTGGTGTTTTTGTTAGTCTAACGTTGTTGGTTTATTTCACTGTGGGCCGCTGGCTTGACGTTTGAACTTGGGCTTCAGCAAACACAGGGTGCTCGCACTGATGCAGATCCAGACCCCAGATTCAGAACCGCACCACCGGTCCCACGGTTCCACTGAGATCTAGACTGAGATTCGGAACCACACCGGTCACTCAGTTCAAATACATTACATTCTGCACATCGTTTCACCATTGAACA
>JAIFZK010000009.1:26832500-26852500 GCA_027481765.1 Tenualosa thibaudeaui | reverse complement strand
ATCCCTCACTCAGTCTCTCCATCACATACTCACTCCATCACTCTCTCTATTACTTTCTCTATCCCTTCATCATTTCCTTATTAATTCCCTCACTCACTCCATCTCTCTCTCTCTCTCTCACCAGCCCCTATCTCTCGCTACGTCTCTCTCTCTCTCTCTCTATCTCTTACTATGTCTCTCTCTCTCCCATCCTCTCTCCCTCTCTGTCCATGCCATACCCCCTCTCTCTTTCTATCTCTCACTTTGTCTCTCTCTCTCTCTGTCTGTCTCTCTCTCTCATCCCCTCTCCCTCTCTCTCCATGACACACACCCCCCTCTCTCTCTCTCTTTGTCTCTCTCTCTCTCGCTCCCTCTATCTCTCTCTCTCTCTCCCTTTGTCTCCCTCTCTCTCTCCATGGCCAGTGAAAGATGCCGTTTTCTCTAGCTGTACCATCTGACCAAGCCGCTGAGAATAGCCCAAATTACCCTTTCATCTGTTGGAGAGGATTTCCTCCAGTTGACAATAGAATTTCAATCATGAGTAATCAGTCTGAATATGACTGTGTGAGGAATGACAGTACGAGACATGTTTCACCTTTAAGCAGCTACTCCTGTTAGCACTTGCAGTCTGATTCTTATTCTATGCTCATATGCAGAACTGAACAGAACAAAACACACACCTGCCATCCTAACTAGGAGCCAGGTTAGAGTTAACCATCCTAACTAGGAGCCAGGTTAGAGTTAACCCTAACTAGGAGCCTTGGCTCTGGGCTCAAATGATCAGAGTTTACCAACCCAACAAGGAGCCTTGGCTTTGGGCGCAAAGGATTATACCCAGTCCCATATCTCCACACAAACTCTTCATTTTGTGTATCGACCTCAGCTTTTTAATGCACAAAGACAACGTGGGCTACTATACAATACTGTATTTCATTGTTCATGTTCACAAGATAAATCTGCGCTCTGTGTCGAGTTCTCTGTGTTGGTAAATGCCACATCCTGAAAACGATCTGTGTCAGAAGACACTCTTGCTCATGTAAATACAGGCATTTATTATTGGGGAAAACAATTACTTCTGTTATGTATTTGGTGGCCTCTCAAAATACACTCGGCAGATATTTTGATGTCTATCCTGAACACATTCATAGTCTGACTTAACATCATTCCTTTACATTTGCATCAACCCCATCCCCGGCAAAATCCGCTGTGTTCACCTTTTCTCGAGCTGGCCATCATCTTTCTTCAGCTGTTTTCTGGACTCTCAATGTGTACATTCACAAGGTAACCTGGGTCATCCCTACACTTAATTCAGAGTCTGCACCTGACCTCCCTCCGGCTTAAGGCGTGGTTTTAATTGCTTAAAAGCACTTCTCCTTGGTCCTAAAAGTATTGGGACACCCTGCCCTTACACGTGAACGCGCAAAACCGAATGCTAGGGCCAAACACGAGTGGAAGAGGTAGAAATGGGCCAGGGCCTTAGACCCATGCTAGGGCCCAGACTCTAGGGCCCAGACGCAATGCTGTGCTCAGAGGGTTAGAGTTTAGCATCCTAACCAGGAGCCTTAGCATCTTTGCTGTCCTCTGTGCAGTTCTACCATAGACAAGTACCAGTCTGCAAATAATAATCTTGTTTACACAAGCACCTGTGCCATCAGAGCTGTTACTGGTGTGATCAAGGCTTGTCACTAGTTACTCTGCTAATTATGAACTTCTCTCTATTACATTACATAACTTTGTGTGTGTGTGGGATAGAGGACCTCTGTGCAGACCTTTGTTTAGTATCAGATAGGCGTGTGCACCCTGAGGTGAACAGGTTATTGTCTCCACCCTGGTAAGGAGTGATGCCCCCCCCCCACCTCGCAGAATTGAGAGCAACGTCATTACCATTCGGAACAGAAGCATGCCCCGAAACGCCTCGTCGATTTTCCTCTGGACGGCTGTGCCATTCCTAATCCGAATTATTCCCGAAGTCCATGACAAGATTTTCGACCGGCACCATCTGCTCTTTCTAATATAGCGCGGTAGCGGCGGCAGCAGCAGCGGTACCGTAGCCTTGCTGTTGAGGGCAGGCACGCGCACTAGTTTCATGGAAATAGCCAATATGGCAAATCGTCCTTTTCGTTTAGTCAGGTGTCAAGATGAAAAATGTAATTTCCCGTTTTAGAATATGCTTGGGTTTAAACGTTTGAAAAGTTTAATTTAGGACATTTGATGAAAAACGGTGCCTTTGCATAGGCTACTATGTGTTTTAGGTCTAACCTAAACTGTTGTGAGACTGTGTTAAGGATTAGTTTACATTTGTTTAATTGACTTACTATGAAAAATGTATAAAGACTCAGACAGCTGCATCAGTATAAATGGCTATTGCTGTCCTGCAGTGTTAATTCTCTGTTAATTAAAACACTTGACACACGATTCAAAACAATCATTCCCAGAACTATTTTATTGACAAATGCATGGCATGTTATCAATTCCAAATATTCATGTTAGAATGTATGCCACTAAGTCAGGCAAATCTCTCTGGTATGGCACAATCTATTACGGTGAGATGGATCTGCGATGGGTGGTGAAACGTTGTAAAGGCTTGCCATAGAACATCCACTGCCCCCCTCGAGTTGTGAGCACGAGAGCGTGCGTGTGCCCAGGCGGATTAATTCTCGTTGTGTGCTACGGCTGCTTCTTGTCACTCTGTCTCTGAGCGGCTGTGCTGCACGAGCATTCATCGAGGGCTGCCGAGGACCAGTACCCCTACGCCACTGCTGACGCTGCGCTAGTTGGACAATATTTACCGAAATCTGACAAAGAACCCAATTCGTCCATCCAAACCCACCAGCCTGCTCTTCTAGGAGAATACATCTGGAAGAGATCGCAATGCTTCAAACAAGGGACCTCGTCTGGGCTCTAATCTTCTTTGGTTATGCAGGTGGGACTTCATGTTATTTTCCTTGTTATTTATAAGGACGTGGTAATCTATTTGCTGCGGGGTTTTGAAATCATCCGAGTTGGTTCACTTCTTTAGAGCGGTTCAGTTGATATTCTACTCGCATCCTTGTCTGTCCTGGAAGCCTTGCATCCGTGCCTGTGTGCGGACCCTTAGGAGATGTGTTGTCGAGTTAAGGAGCCTTCACGCTCTCCGCGACCGTGGCGCTTTTTTGTAACGGCGAAGAACCGGGATACGGGGTTTTGCGGGTTACTGAAATATTGAAAGAGAGCCAGGTGGGTCGTATAGTGCTGGGTGCGATGTCCGTTATATAACGGCATATCTCGCATAGACCACGGTCATGATAGGCTGCATTAGATTACGCTGCCTGTTTGCGGTCAAGAGATCCTTGGTTTCCACTAACGGAGATATGGATTTGCAAGTTATAATTTTAACACTACAGGTCGATTCAAATAAATGAAGTAGTAATAAAATGAGATCACGATGATGCTAATTTCTAATCCTCGCATGAAGAGACCCGTTAAGGATGAAATGCTTCCTCTAAACAAGCGATCACAGCAAACTCCCTTTACTTCAGTCTCGCAAAACAACTTCTGCTCAGCAAGTCCACATATTTTGATTAGAGAACGAACGGAGTACACTCTGCTCTGGAGGAAAATGAAATAGGGACGCAGATGAAGCGCGTCCGTCTCAAACAAACGCACCTGCAAACATTGAATGTCGAGTGCGATTGTGCGATGGCTGTACACCTCTGTGTTACAGCGGTCACGAACCGCCACGCAAACAAACGATTTCGTGTGATGCGCACTAATATTTTTCAGCGTTTTTGTAGCCCAAAGCCATGACTAATTTGTTCTTGTAGAAACATAACTGGAGAACTACTCATAGTTTAAACTGATTTATAGCCGTGGAAGCCTGGTTGGTAACCTAACTCTGGTAACTGAAGGACTATATAATTTGTCATGGACCAGTTGGTTAGGCGGGAATGATGCGCAGCCAGCTCGCCCTTTCGAGTCCTAAGCATTAACCCTGTAGCGTACGTGAACTCCTTCTTCCTGGACGGACCTTACTGTGGACGGGTTTGCGTCGAGCGTGTTTTGTGGTACTGGCGAGTGGGAATATTTAGTTGGTTTGGAGTGCCTGGCGAAAGTCTCTACATAGAAGACGTGTTGCTGCCTTTAACCAGTGTAGGTTAACATGTCAGTGCGCAGGAGGCGCACCATTTTGTGCACAATCAAATCGAATAGATTAATACGTGAGAACTGCCAGCAAACTGCCTATCAGTCTGAGTTTGTCAGACAGAACACTTCAGGGGGTGTCCGTGAATACAGCTCGAAGTTTATAATGACCCGCTCCCTCCCCTGTGCTGTTCGCCCGGGTAGGCGTGGGTCGTGTGGAGAGCACTAAACCCTTGCGGGACCCCACGAGCAGCAACTGCGCGGCAAACGGCTATTGCTCACGAACGCAGCACTAATAACGATCTGGAGTCTGAGCAGGCTTCAGCGCTGACACGAAAATCGGGTCGGCGTGTTGAACTGAGGCTACTCCGGTTTAGTAGTCGGAGTTGCGGACAAAGCGCTGTCAGGGAGACAGAATAATCCCGTGTATGGCTCGCTCTCCTTCCCTCTGTTAACAATAGGCTTTTAGAATGAGGGGCTGGGAAAGAAAGCGCACCTGCTCGTGCTCGTCTCCAAGCACAGAGACACAGAGCCTAGACGCCGCTCCTGCTAATCAACTGGATACACCCCCCCCCCTCTAATATTTATTTATTTCATTTCTCTCTGTCCCAATGCCTTCTCTTTGTTTTGCTCTCTCGTCTCCCTTTTCTGTCCCAGCGCTTCCAGGCAGCTTGGTGTTCCATTTCTACAGTCTGAGTCATTACTATAATGCTGTGTTTACATTTGTGTGCGTTATGAAAAGAGAAGGACTGTGTGTGTGTGTGTGTGTGTATGTGTGAGAGATAGGGAGAGTGTGCTGATTTGCTCTACCTCTGGTGTGGGGTGTTGACATGTTAATGTCCTTCTACAGTTGTTGGGGCCTCGCCAACACTCTTATGTTCATGTCATGTCATGTGTGACAGCCGCCATGCCTCTTAGATTTCCACTCTGCATTCACCACATTCCCTTAGCTCTCTCTCGGTCTCTCGGTGTGTGTGTGTGTGTGTGTGTGAGCACAAGTGAGTAAGTGTGATGGAGTCCCAGTGTATGACTAAGCATGAATGCATGTGTAAGTTTGCGTTTTAGTTTTGTATGTGTAAGTGTGTTAGAATGTATGTGCGTGTTTGAATGTGTGTGAGTGTGTGTATGTTGGATTTTGTGTGTGTGTGTATGTGTGAGAGAGAGATACATAAAGTTTCCCCACTGCATTCACAGAATTCTGTCTGATTCTTCACCCTCTCATGTTTCATAGTACTTCAACACACACACACTTACTTTAGAGGCAGCTCGTTTGAACACAGCTCCTGAAACGACCAAATAAAGTCTCCAAGAGTAGTCGTGAAAATGGCGGAGAGTTGCGTCTGTTTACAAGTGCTTCATGTGCAGTTGAGCTCAGGAGTAGAGAGAAGTTTAAGATTAGGCAAGAGTTGGAAAAAATAAACAATTCCAAGATGGTTAACATCTGGAACTTAAACTTTTCTGGTGAGTTCAAAGCCACTATGAAAATAAAATGGCCTATTTTTGTGACGGGGAAATCGTAAAAAAAAAAACTTAACAAGGGAAAATTATAAGGCTGGAACCGATATGTATAGTCCATGCAGCACTGCACGTCACAAGACACACACACATAGATCCTCTCTCTCTCTCTCTCTCTCTCTGGGTAACATAGTTGTGTTTTGTTGTTGAGGCAGGCTGTCGAGACACACACACACACACACACACACATAGATCCTCTCTCTCTCTCTCTCTCTCTGGGTAACATAAGCATAAGTTGTGTAGTGTTGTTGAGGCAGGTTACACACACACACACACACACACACACACACACAGGCAGGCTGGCGAGAGGCGTTCAGTGTTTTCTCCAGTGCTGTTCCAGGCTTTGATATTTTTGTTGCTGTGGATTATAGCTGTGAGAGCGTGACAGACAACCTTGTCTTCAGCAACATTCTCAGAGCAGTGGTTCTATGCTGTTTAATCTCACCATTTCACTGAGACCACCTTGTCCATTCTCAGAGCAGTGGTTCTATGCTGTTTAATCTCACCATTTCACTGAGACCACCTTGTCCATTCTCAGAGCAGTGGTTCTATGCTGTTTAATCTCACCATTTCACTGAGACCACCTTGTCCATTCTCAGAGAAGTGGTTCTATGCTGTTTAATCTCACCATTTCACTGAGACCTCCTTGTCCATTCTCAGAGCAGTGGCGCTATGCTGTTTATATCTCGCCGTTTCCTCCAGACTTGCAGCCAGGCAGACTAGAAGTCTTTACCGCAGCCCATCAGTGGGTTATCAGTGCTTCCCCAGGGTTTGGTGTCACTCTGCACACAAGGACAGACAGTATTTACAGTTTTGAGTCCCTCTCTCTTGCAGAGGCGGAGTGGACAACAGACAGTCAGCAGTCAGCAGTTAACTGTTCTCATCTGACCTCACCTAGAAGAGGTCCCAGGGACTCTCTGTTCACTGGCTTACACCAGAGCAGGGGCTGGTGGTCAGTGGTCCTAGCAGTCAGACTCCATTAGTGATGTGTGTGTGTGTGTCAGAGGAACAGCAGATAGCCTGAGATATGTGTGTGTGTGTCCATTTAGGCAGCTAAATGAGATTCTCTGTGCTCCTCAGATAGATGAAGAACCATTTGGATTAAATAGATATGAGTGTGGATGAGAGATGCTTGTCTGAAGCGCAGTCAGAGCAGCATGCAGTCTCCAGTGTCTCGCTCTGAATGAGGCTTGTTTCCCTGCCAGCATATAGTGGCCAATCAGAATCACTGAGCAGCTCAGAAATGGGACTTCTTTGCTTTGTCAACTGTATGTGTGTCTCTGCGGTACTGTGTGTGTCTAAGCCATTTGTAGCATTTGTGTTTGTGTGTTTGTGTGTGTGTGTTGTGTGTGTGTGTGTGTGTGTGTGTGTCTGAGCCTAAGGGTTAGATAAGAGCGGGTCGTCTGTGCATATTAATTTCCTGATGAATACAGCCTGTGTGTGTGTGTGTGTGTGTGTGTGTGTGTGTGTGTGTGTGTGTGTGTGTGTGTGTGTGTGTGTGGATTTGTATTGTGTGGCACCAAAGACATCCTAGAGAGAGGGAGAGAAGGAGAGAGAGAGGAGAGAGAAAGAGAAGAAAAAAGGAGGGAAAGCTTCCATACAGAAAAGCAACCACCACCTCCCAACAGACACACACACACACACACTCACACACACACACATCCCAACCCCAACCTTGCCGCCCGTCTCTGAAAGGATTTCTCTTTATTGGAGTTGAAGGCTCTGCTGTAGTCTCCAAGAGCCCGTGGTTCAGTCTGTGTGTGTGTGTGTGTGTGTATGTTTATTTGTGTTTGTGTGTGTGTGCGTGTGTGTTTGTTGAAGGTCCTGTTGTAGTTGGGCCCAATGAGCCAGTGGTTCAGTCTGTGTGTGTGTATGTTTATTTGTGTGTGTGTGTGTGTGTTTGTTGAAGGTCCTGTTGTAGTTGGGCCCAATGAGCCAGTGGTTTAGTCTGTGTGTGTCTGTGTTTGTCTGTGTGTGTGTGTGTGTGTGTGTGTTGAAGGTCCTGTTGTAGTTGGGCCCAAAGAGCCCGCGGTTCAGTCTGTCTGTGTGTGTGTGTGTGCGTGTTCAGTGTGTATGGGCATAAATGCCCCTTATCTCCATTATTGTTCAAAACAATCAGTCGCCCCAAACACTCCCTCCCTCCATCATCCCCCCTTCTCTCCCTCTCCTCCCCTCCCCCATCCTGGGCCACTTTAGGAGCTCCCTTCTTTGTCCTACATGGCGGCAGAGTGACTCATTAGGCTGGGCTGTCATGGCGACCAGTGGCCATTGGCTGTTAAGGGTCCTGATGCTTGCACAGGATTGGCTGATTGCTCTTTCTGTGGGCTAGATAGCTACTGGTGATTGGTTGTGAGGGCTGAAGGGGCATTGAGTCATTAATCCTGTGAATGGGTCTCTCTCTCTCTCTCTCTCTCTCTCTCTCCTGTTGACCTCTGTGGTGGAGACAAAAGCACTTCCTCATTCACACACAGCACAAGCACATCTGGACATCTGAACCCTGCTGGGCTCTCGCTGATCTATCATGAGGGTCCTGGTGTGTGTTCCATCGTGAGGGTTCTGGTGTGTGTGTTCCATCGTGAGGGTACTGGTGTGTGGCTTCCATCGTGAGGGTTCTGGTGTGTGTGTTCCATCGTGAGGGTTCTGGTGTGTGTGTTCCATCATGAGGGGTGTGTGTGTTCCATCGTGAGGGTACTGGTGTGTGTGTTCTATCATGAAGGTTCTGGTATGTGTGTTCCATCGTTAAGGTTCCGAACCTGGGTTTGGCTGTGAGGATCAGCTCCCTCCTCACTCTCCATCCTGCCACTGGTGGCCCCTCACCCTCAGCTGAGGCCTCCCTCAGGGCCAGATGGAGACGGTGTGTGTGTGTGTGTGTGTCGGTACATCTCTGCAGTGTGAATTCCTCCCATAATGGTGGTCAGAAGGAAGAAGGTGTCACATGATGATGGAATTTTCCAGAGCAGAGCAGCCAAGCAGAGGAGTGTGTGTGTGTGTGTGTGTGTGTGTGTGTGTGTGTGTGTGTGTGTGTGTGCATATGAATGAAAGAGTGAATGAATGACTGTGGGAGATGCAGATGGTTTTACCATCTCTTTCCACCTCCCACCTCCTCCTCAAAGCCCAGTCCCAGCCCCAGCCCCAGCCCAGTCCCAGCCCCAGCCCCAGTCCCAGCCCCAGCCCCAGCCCCAGCCCCAGCCCCAGCCCCAGCCCCAGCCCCAGCCCCAGCCCCAGCCCCAGTCCCAGCCCCAGCCCCAGCCCCAGTCCCAGTCCCAGCCCCAGCCCCAGCCCAGTCCCAGTCCCAGTGTTTCTGTCTGCATGCCTGCTCACTTCCCAGTGGCCAACACTCACACTTGACTTTCACGTACAGAGAGAGGGAGAGGGAGAGAGATTGATAGAGAGAGATGAAATATAGAGATAGATGAAGGGGAGAGAGAGAGGGTGAGGAAATAGATGGATAGAGAGAAAGAGAGATAGATAAAGAGTTTGGAAGAGAGAGAGAGAGAGAGAGAGTAGATAGATGGATAGTTGGGTATGGTATTATGGACATAGATTAGGGCTGTTCAAAATGAGAGGAGTGTGTGTGTGCGTTTGAGAGGAGTGTGTGTGCATTTGAGAGGGGGGTGTGTGCACTTGAGAGGGGTGTGTGTGCATTTGAGAGGAGTGTGTGTGTGTGTGTGTGCGTCTGAGAGGAGTGTGTGTGTGTGTGTTTGAGAGGGGTGTGTGTGCGTTTGAGAGGAGTGTGTGTGTGTGTGAGAGTTGGCCTGGTGTGCTGGTGATGTTTCCACAGACTCCTTCCATATCTCAGCCCAAGTATGATGGTAATGAGGAGTGTGTGTTTGACAGGAGTGTGTGTGAGAGTTGGCCCTCTATATGAACTGGCCAAGTGTGATGGTAATGGGAGTGTCTGAGTGTGTGTGTGTGTGTGTGTGTGCTGGTAATGAGTGTGTACCAGATGGGGGCTCAGTGAACTGGATCAGACGGAACAGCTTCCTCCCCCAGGCCTCCTCTACAGGGAGCACACTCATGGGGCAGCATGGAGCAGCGGTGGGGTGTGTGTGTGTGGAGTAGGGTAGAGCAGAGAGATGCACCTTCTCTGGTCTTCCTCTGATGGAAGTGGTGTATGAGTAGGATTGTGTGTGTAGATGTGCCTCCTGGACCGAAGGCCACCACTGCTGATACTACTCCTGCTATTACTGCTGATACTACTACTACTACTGCTAATGCTACTACTACTTCTACTACTACTGCTACTGCTACTGCTACTGCTACTGCTGCTACTGCTGCTGCTGCTGCTGCTGCTGCTGCTACTGCTACTGCTACTGCTACTGCTGCTACTGCTACTGCTACTGCTGCTACTGCTACTGCTCCTGCTTCTGCTGCTGCTGCTGCTGCAGCAGCAGCAGCAGCAGCAGCAGCAGCAGCAGCAGCAGCAGCAGCAGCAGCAGCCAGCGCAGCAGCAGCAGCAGCAGCGCCAGCAGCAGCAGCCAGCAGCGCAGCAGCAGCAGCAGCAGCAGCAGCAGCAGCAGCAGCGGCAGCAGCAGCAGCAGCGGCAGCAGCGGCAGCAGCCGCCAGCAGCAGCAGCCAGCGCCAGCAGCAGCAGCAGCAGCGGCACCGCAGCGGCCAGCGGCAGCCGCCAGCAGCAGCAGCCGCAGCAGCAGCAGCAGCAGCAGCAGCGCCGCCAGCAGCCAGCGCCAGCGCCAGCGGCAGCAGCGCCACCGCCAGCGGCAGCAGCAGCAGCGGCAGCGGCAGCAGCGCAGCGCAGCCGCAGCGGCAGCAGCAGCCGCAGCCACAGCAGCGCCAGCAGCAGCAGCAGCAGCAGCGCAGCGGCAGCAGCGCCAGCCGCCAGCAGCAGCAGCAGCAGCAGCGGCAGCGCCAGCAGCGGCAGCAGCAGCGGCACCACCACCACCGCCACCACCAGCACCGCCACCACCACCACCAGCACCACCACCGCCACCACCACCAGCTGCCACAGCACCACCAGCGGCACCACCACCACCACCTGCAGCTGCTGCTGCCAGCAACACCAGCACCGCCACCGCCACTGCCACCGCAACCACCACCACCACTGCTGCCACCGCTACTGCCACCACCACCACTGCCACTGCTACTACTACTACTGCTACTACTACTACTGCTACTACTACTACTACTACTGCTACTACTACTACTACTACTGGTGCTACTGCTGCTACTGCTGCTATTGGTGCTAATGGTGTTACTGCTGCTACTGGTGCTCCAGCCACCACTGCTGCTGATTGCTGGATGATTTAACTGCTCTAATAAATCAGCTTTATGAAACTCTCCACAGAGGAGCCAAGTGCTCAGGGCCCAACTGGCTCTGAGGGCCCAACTCGGTGTTGTGCAGTGCAGCAGTATCAGCAAACCCGACCCAACCCGACCCGAAGCTCACCCCAACCTCTCTCTGGGAGGGGAGCAGGTTATTTATTAAGGTTAAGCGCAGGGAGAGCCATTTAGAGACTCCAGAAGCCCTCTAACACACACACACACACACATACACACACACACACATTTAGTACACACACACACATTCACATACATTCACATACACATGGCATACACTTACACATACACACAGCATGCACAGCATACACACACACACGCACACTCACACTCACATTCACAGACACCAGAGATAGAGGCGAGACAAAGGCCTGGGGGGGGGTTGTGTGTGTAGAGGAGGGGCAGTGGCACCCCCGGCGGAGGTGATTGTTCTCTGTCTCTTGTGTGTGTGTGTGTGTTGCTGAGGAGCTGTGTGCTTGTAGTGACGAAGCGCCTTGATGAATAGGCAGCAGTGGTGGTGGCGGCGTCATGCACTCACACACACACACACACACACACACACACACACACACACACAGATCACAGCTCTTTGTGTTTCTCCAATAATGCACACACACACACGTTCGACTCATCTCTGCTGCTGTGAGCACATAAAGGCTTTGTGTGAGCACTAGAGAATTCCACCCCACCCCACCCTGCTGCTCTGGTCCCAGGGGCCTCTGTGCCACCAGCAGGCTGGATGAGAAGGACTCTCCCTGGGCAAGACCCTCCAGGGTGGGGTGGGGTGGAGCAGTCATCAGACAGACATGTTTGCGCTGTTAATATTTCATAGAAAAATATAGAGAAAATGACTCGCAGAGCACAATTACAGTAATTGAATCACAGTAGTAATAAAATAATCATTTTAATAATAGATTCCTCAAATGGATTGTAAGCATGTCTAAAAAGCAGTAGTGTGTGGATCAGTCATTTATTGCCTGTGAATCCAAAGGCCTCATGAGAGAGGGGGAAGAATCGAAGAATCAGTGCTACGGTGGCGTGTTTACCAGCGTCTCTTAACGCAGCGAAGATGAGATGAAAGGCTACTCAGTGTTTTATTTTTAGCTGAAAACACTCCAGACACACGCGCGCACACACACACACACACACACACACACACACACACACACACACACACACACACACACACACACACACACATACTCCCAAGCTGTCAGTGTCATTTCTCTGTGCGGCCCTGAGGAGGGAGTGTAGAAGTGCGATGCTGCATGATCATTTCAAATACGCAAAGAAGCCTTTTTAAAAAGTGGGATCATTGTAACATCCTTAAGCTCTTGGTGAAAAACCCAGCGCTGGTGAATAATTCATGAGTGGAACCCCACAGACACACCCCCGTGCCCCTCCCCCATAGCCGTGGAGACCTGTCATGCTGGGAGACATTAAGAGCGCTAAATGAGCCGTGTGCAGCCGGCCAGACAGAAGTTGAAGCTCCATATGCCCAGTCACACACACACACACACGCACACACACACATACACACACACTCACCCACACACACACACACACACACACACACACACACACACACACACACACACACACACACACACACTCACACACACACACACACACACACACACACACACACACACACACACACACACACACACACACACACACACACACACACACACACACACACAGACATCTGTGTTGAGTGTCCGTATGCCTGGTTGCCTGCTTGCCCGGGTCATGGAGAGTACAGGAGAGGAGAGCCACACACACACACACACACACACACACACAGTGTTGTTTGGGAATGGTGTTATTGAATTGCTGAAATGGAAAATAATGGAATAATGAAGCTGCTTATTTCTCTCATAATGAATTTTGATTCAGGATTTAAAACTGTGACTGAAGCTGAATCCTCAGTTGTCTAGTCATTGCTCTTTTTGACTGTGTGTGTGTGTGTGTGTGTTTGTCGTCAGTCTGTTTTATGTTTGGATGGGTGTGTTGATGAAATGGGTCTCTCCTCTGTGTGTGTGTGTGGGGGAGGGGGGAATTGAAGAGTACATTTTCAGTCTCATCTGACTGCTCAAAGCTGCTTTAAAAGAGTTCACTCTCAGCCTGCTTGGCCCCCGTGCTCTCAGTCAACCACACACCTCACTAATGATGACTGTCTAGTTCAGCCGGGAACTGAGAAGGAGAGAAGAGAGGAGGAGGAGAGAAGAGACTAGAGGAAAAGAGGAGAGGGGAAAGAAGAGAGGAGAGGAGAGGAAATGAGAAGAGGAGAGGAGAAGAAAAGAAAGGAGAAGAAAGGAGTAGAGTGGAGGAGAGTGGAGGAGAGAGAGGAGATTGTGTGGATTGACAGGTGTCACATCACTTTGCTGCTTAATCTGATTCGTCTGCTGGAGCCGTAAGGCAGTTTCTACTTCACACACTCCTAAACTGCAGTAGCAGTATTTGTCTCATCAATCATGCACACACACACACACACACACACACACACACACACACACACACAAACACAAACACACAGATTGAGTATCTGTAGTTGTCGGCAATTTTCAAAGCTGTCTTGTTCAATATGCCACCTCAAACTGAGAATTAGACAAACATTTTTCATAAACTCGCTCATACACACACACACTCATACACACACACACACACACACACACACACACACACACACACACACACACACACACACACACACACACAGGCTGCTATCTCCAGATTCCCAAAAATCTCTCTCCTCTTCTCTCCTTCTGCTGCAGTGTGGCTCACTTACTGCTTGTGTGTTGCAGCCCTGCAGAATCATGGCCATATCAATTGTGTGTGTGTGTGTGAGAGAGAGAGTTAGCCGCAGGGGGTATGGGGCACTCTTGATGGAGTTGTATTATGGGATGTTGGACGGCAGGTGTCTTGACCTGGGCTGCCGTGGAGCCTTGAGTGGAGGTGTTAAGCATTTAATTTCATGTCGGCATCCACTCCCCTGTCCCAGTGGAGAGTCCAGCACAAGAGATAACCCTGACATCTGATTTGCTGCTCACTCCCTTACACACAGCAACCACAACACACTCTCACTGGCAGAGAGAGAGAGGGAGAGGGAGGGAGAGAGAGAGAGAGGGAGAGGGAGGGAGAGAGAGGGAGAGATAGTGTCCAAGACTAAGGAGTTTATTTCTCCCCCCGGCCTCTTTGTTGTAGTGACTTAATCAATCAGCAAAAGAGAGCAGACTGGAAGGGGGAAGACTAGGAAGAGACTGTATGAGAGAGGGAGAGAGAGAGAGAGGAAAGCTGTAGACTGGAGAGATGAGATAGTGTGAGAGAGGAAGAGAGAGAGAGAAGAAAGGGAAGAGATGGTGTGAGAGAGGGAGAGAGAGAGAGGAAAGGTTGTAGATTGGAGAGATGAGATGGTGTGTGAGAGAGAGAGGGAGAGAGAGAGAGAGAGAGAGAGAAAGGCTGTAGACTGGAGAGATGAGATGGTGTGTGAGAGAGAGGGAGAGGGAGAGAGAGAGAGAGAGAGACAGAGAGAGAAAGGCTGTAGACTGGAGAGATGAGATGGTGTGTGAGAGAGAGGGAGAGGGAGAGAGAGAGAGAGAGAGAGAGGCTGTAGACTGGAGAGATGAGATGGTGTGTGAGAGGGAGAGGGAGAGAGAGAGAGAGAGAGAGAGAGAGAGAGAAAGCCTGAAGACTGGAGAGATGAGATGGTGTGTGAGAGAGAGGGAGAGGGAGAGAGAGAGAGAGAGAGAGGCTGTAGACTGGAGAGATGAGATGGTGTGTGAGAGAGAGAGGGAGAGTGAGAGAGGGAGAGAGAGAGAGAGAGAGGCTGTAGACTGGAGAGATGAGATGGTGTGTGAGAGAGAGAGAGAGAGAGAGAGAGAGAGAGAGAGAGAGAAAGGCTGTAGACTGGAGAGATGAGATGGTGTGTGAGAGAGAGGGAGAGGGAGAGAGAGAGAGAGAGAGAGGCTGTAGACTGGAGAGATGAGATGGTGTGTGAGAGGGAGAGGGAGAGAGAGAGAGAGAGAGAGAGAGAGAGAGAGAGAGAGAGAGAGAGAGAGAAAGGCTGTAGACTGGAGAGATGAGATGGTGTGTGAGAGAGAGGGAGAGAGAGAGAGAGAGAGAGAGGCTGTAGACTGGAGAGATGAGATGGTGTATGAGAGAGAGAGAGAGAGAGGCTGTAGGCTGTACGCTGGAGAGATGAGATGGTGTGTGAGAGAGAGAGGGAGAGAGGGAGAGAGAGAGAGGCTGTAGACTGGAGTGATGAGATGGTGTGTGAGAGAGAGAGGGAGAGAGAGAGAGGGGGAGAGAGAGAGAGAGAGATGCTGTAGACTGGAGTGATCTCTCCCCCCTGGCAGAGATTACAGCTTTAAGTGATTAGGAGTATAAATAGGCTGCTGTGTTTGGAGCCCTACAAAACTGCTACTACTGTGTGTGTGTGTGTGTGTGTGTGTGTGTGTGTGCGCACCCTGCATAGCTGAGTTGGACCTAGTCAGTGTTGGGTGAGTTGCCATGGCTGGGCTTAAGCTAGGTTGTGTGTAATTAATGATGTTCAATCAAATCTGCTTCAAATCTGACAACTCAAGCTCATTGGAAGAGCCCGCCCCCTTCTCCTATCTGACTGAGATGTGCTGCTAACTGGAGCCCCAGTGATGATAATTATGAGGACCACACCCCACACACACTCTCTACTGAGAGTGTGGTAGCATGCATGGCTATTTAGCATCCAGGGCTGAGCCTCTGCACTGCAATTAGCCCATGATGCTAACAAAGCACTTTAATGCCCCCTAATTAAGCTATGGAGGATGAATAAGTGTTTTGGTGGTAAAGACTGAGAGGAAAAACAACTTTGTGGAGCCTGGAAAACAAAGTCCTAAAAATAGTCTGAAATTGATGGTAATTTTCAGTGAAACGGCGCTAACAGCCCTGAGCTCATGAACCCTTTTTTCTCCAGCTCTCCTTCCATCTGTTTAAGAGGTGGCCAACTCCCCAATTACCCTAAAACGGATGCAAATATCTGCCGAATATTCCCGTAAACACTCCATGAACAGAGTCTATTTCACAGTGTTATTAGCTGCTGTTTGCTCCAGAGGTATGTTTGACTTGAACAGAGAGTAAGTAAGAGATTGTGGAGAATATTTAGACATTTAGACACATATCAGAACATTAGCTTCTTGGCTAACTAGCACATAGCAGCAGAAGTGAAAATAAAATGATAGTACAGTGTGATGCAGACCTGCTTATATGGAAGTGAGAGGAGTGTGTGTTTGTGTGTGTGTGTGTGTGTGGGGGGGGGGGGCGAGAGGAGTGTGTGTTTGTGTGTGTGTGTGTGTGTGTGGGGGGGGGGGGCGGGGGGGCGAGAGGGGTGTGTGTGTGTGTGTGTGTGTGTGTGTGGGGGGGGTGGGGGGGGGGGCGAGAGGAGTGTGTGTTTGTATGTGTGTGTGTGTGTTTGTGAGAGAGCGAGAGTAGAGAAAGCACTTGAGAAGGAAGTGAAACCCCACTGCCTGCCTGTCTGTCTGTCTTGAGCGTCTGAAGCTCCCATCCGAAGTCCAGAGTGCAAGCCAGCCCCATCAGTCCCTCACTAACAATAGCTCAGCTCAGCTCAGCTCAGCTCAGCTCCCATGTGAAACCAGCTATAGATGGTCAACTTCTGAGTTTCTAAAATAGCCTTTAAGACGTGGATCCAGGACATTTTTGGCCTGCGGTGGTCTCTCCCGCTCACTTGCTCGCTGGCGTGGCCTGGGGTATGTGGAGTATGGGCTCTGGGCTTCTAGAACATTCCAGCCGTGGGCCAGCTAGGCCAAATCTATTAGCACTGAAAGCTATTTAAAGGCATGGTCCTAAGGAAGGGGCAGATGGCTTTAGGGAACCACACTGGCCCAGGGGGAGTTGTGTGTGTGCTTGTGAGTGTGTGTGAGACAGATGGTGTAAGGTTGGGTTGGTGTAACCAGTGTGTAGGGCAGTAACTAAGGAGGGCCACTCTTATCCATAACCTCCAGCTGTGAAGCTTTTTTCACCAAAATAAGAGTTGGCCGACCTCCATCGAACTCCACTTAGGGGCCTCGGCCACTGGGCAGATCTACAGGCAGGGGGGAGTGTGGGTTTGTGTATGTTGAGATGTAACATACATCAGAGTATACACAGTTGGAGTGGTGAACACACACACAGAGAGAGACACACACACACTCACGCTCTCTGTGAATAAGCCACTGTAATTCTTCCTCAGTTCATTTGCCCATCTGTGCCTCTGTATTCAGCCTTACTGCATTAGCTGCAGCAGTGCCAATATTACTGTGATTATTAGACTAGCATTACTGTAATAATTACAGTATAATTACTGTGATTACTAGACTAGCATTACTGTAATAATTACAGTATAATTACTGTGATTATTAGACTAGCATTACTGTGATTATTAGACTAGCATCACTGGTGGAGGACTGGTGGGGCCTCTGTGCAGAGCTCTTAGGAATCTTTTTTTCAGTCTCTGAATGAGCTCTGATATTGAATATGAACAGATTTATTTCACTCATGAAAGATTCATATCAATAGCAAAGGAGATGCTAGTTTTACACACTGTTGTGTACAAACACACACACTTCTGTTGAGACAGACTGGGTGTGTGTTGTGTTTGCAGTTTTTTCTGGCAGTAGTTTCCATCTATTGCCTCTTTGTTATTGTGGCTCTTACACTGACACACACCCCCTACTCTAATGCCACCTGCCTTACCGTGCCACATTCTCAATCTCCTCCATTATCATCCTGCAGTGACCAACACATATGTGTTTTTTGACCAGCACACACACCTCAGTCAGCTATGGACCTCCCATGCTACCAGGAATATGCTTGTTTCAGACCAGGCCTAAGAGGGAATAGGTCTGTTTCAGACCAGACCTCTCAGTGCCAGTGGAAATGGGTTTGTTTCGGGTCGAGGTTCTGAGGATGTAGGTTCTGTTCTGTTCTGTCCTGTCCTGTCCTGTCCTGGTGAGTTGGGTCCACTGGCCTCATTAGTGGAGCGGCCTCCATTGTTCCCAGAGCCTAATGAGCAACAGCATTGCCCCAGGGAAACAAGAAAGTCACTCAGCGACACACACACACACACACACACACACACACACACTTTCAGTCCTGGAGAGAGCAAGTTCTGTTCTGTTGGTTATGGGATACAAACACTCATACTTGTGCTGCTCCCCCTGTTTCTCTCTCTCTCACTGTTACTCTCTATATCTCTCTTTCTCTCTCTGTTACTCTCTCTCTCTCTGTTACTCTCTATATCTCTCTCTCTCTGTTACTCTCTATCTCTCTCTCTCTCTGTTACTCTCTCTCTCTCTCTCTGTTACTCTCTATATCTCTCTCTCTGTTACTCTCTATATCTCTCTCTCTCTGTTACTCTCTATCTCTCTCTCTCTGTTACTCTCTATATCTCTCTCTCTCTGTTACTCTCTATATCTCTCTCTCTCTGTTACTCTCTATCTCTCTCTCTCTCTCTCTCTCTCTCTCTCTCTCTCTCTCTCTGTTTCTCTCTCTATCTCTCTCTCTCTGTTACTCTCTATCTCTCTCTCTCTCTGTTACTCTCTATCTCTCTCTCTCTCTGTTACTCTCTATCTCTCTCTCTCTCTCTGTTACTCTCTATATCTCTCTCTCTCTGTTACTCTCTATCTCTCTCTCTGTTACTCTATATATCTCTCTCTCTGTCACTCTCTATCTCTCTCTCTCTCTCTCTCTCTCTCTCTCTCTCTCTGTTACTCTCTATCTCTCTCTCTGTGTTACTCTCTATATCTCTCTCTCTCTGTTACTCTATATCTCTCTCTCTCTGTTACTCTCTATCTCTCTCTCTGTTACTCTCTATATCTCTCTCTCTCTGTTACTCTCTATATCTCTCTCTCTGTTACTCTCTCTCTCTCTCTCTCTGTTACTCTCCATATCTCTCTCTCTCTGTTACTCTCTATACCTCTCTCTCTCTCTGTTACTCTCTATATCTCTCTCTCTCTCTGTTACTCTCTATATCTCTCTCTCTCTGTTACTCTCTATCTCTCTCTCTCTCTGCTACTCTCTATCGCTCTCTCTCTCTGTTACTCTCTATCTCTCTCTCTGTTACTCTCTATATATCTCTCTCTCTGTTACTCTCTATCTCTCTCTCTCTCTGTTACTCTCTATCTCTCTCTCTCTCTGTTACTCTATCTCTCTCTCTCTGTGTTACTCTCTATATATCTCTCTCTGTTACTCTATATCTCTCTCTCTCTGTTACTCTCTATCTCTCTCTCTGTTACTCTCTATATCTCTCTCTCTCTGTTACTCTCTATCTCTCTCTCTCTCTGTTACTCTCTATCTCTCTCTCTCTCTGTTACTCTCTATATATCTCTCTCTCTGTTACTCTCTCTCTATATCTCTATATCTATGGCCATCTTCATCAGCCCTGACTTTCATCCTCATTTCTTCAGTTCTTCAAGTTCCACTCTTCAGGCTCTCAGTCCTCGGTTCTCTGCACATATCTGTATTCTATTTACATTTAAGCATTTATGCATTTAGCTTTTTATGCTGTTATCCAAAGCCTCTTACAAAAAGAGGATAAACATTCAAGCTACAGCACAATTAAAAGCTAACTAAGAGTGCATATTGTTAAGATGAAATTTGCAGTATTTTGAGATGAGGAGTGTAATAAAAGTGCAGAGTGGGAGGTGCATTGTAAGTGAATACCTGCCTGGTATTCAGAAATTTGAAGCCAGGAGATATTCTTGGAAGAGCTGGGTTTTCAAGAGTTGCTTGAAGGTGGAGAGGGTACCTGTTGTTCAGGTAGCTCTTGGAAGGCTATTCCACCAGTGTGGAACAACAGATGAGAAGAGTCTGGATTGACCTGTGTGAGGTGTTGGCTGTTACTAGATAACGTTCCTTGGAGGAGTGAAGTGGCCGGAGGGTAACATAGGGCTTTAAGAGGTATTAGGGTAGATGGGAGCAGATCCATCAATCAGCCACCCTGTAGGCAACATTACAGCTTTGAATTTGATGTGAACAGTCCAAGCCTCAGTAATCTGGCTTCTGTTTAGTCTTCAGTGTCCCAGACTCAGTAATCTGGCCTCACTCCAGTTAGCAGT
>JAIFZK010000009.1:26822500-26827500 GCA_027481765.1 Tenualosa thibaudeaui | reverse complement strand
ACACACACACACACACACACACACACACACACACACACACACACACACACACACACACACACACACACACACACACACACACACACACACACACACACACACACACACACACACACAAGTGTAAGAGTGAAAGAGAGACACACCTCTCCTCCTCCTATTCTTCCTTATCATCCTTTTCACAATCAGTCTTCCATTCTGACCTCCTTCTCTCTCCTTCCCTTTCTCTCTCTCTGTTCTCTCCTCTTGCTCTTTTTCTCTCTCTCCTGCCTTTCTCCCTTTCTCTCTCTCTTTCCTTCTCTCTCTCTCTCTCTCTCTCATTCACCTGTCCCCCCTTCCTGTTCTCTCCTTAAAATAGCATCTCAGAGAAACACTAAAACATGTCAAGGTCACTGAGTGAGGAGATCAGGAGGAGGAGGAAGATGGGGAGGAAGAGGGGGAGGGGGAGGAAGATGGGGAGGAAGAGGGGGAGGGGGAGGAAGATGGGGAGGAAGATGGGGAGGAAGAGGGGGAGGGGGAGGAAGATGGGGAGGAAGAGGAAGATTGGGAGGAAGAGGAAGAGGGGGAGGGGAGGAAGAGGGGGGAGGAAGATGGGGAGGGGAGGGGAGGAAGAGGGGGAGGGGGAGGAAGAGGGGGAGGAAGAGGGGGAGGGGGAGGAGCAGGAGGAAGAGCAGGGGGAAGAGGAGTAGGAAGCCTGGGTGAAGGAATGATTAATAACAGGACAGAGTGCATAAGAACATTCTGCCTTTCAGATCTGAACCAATCTGGATTCTCTACTTCAGTATCTACTTTGACTCAGAATAAAAAGTTTCTTTGGGTCTGTGTCAAAACCAAATCATCTGTTAAACCTAATATTAAACGTACTCTCTTTGACTTCTGTAACACAGTCCATGTCTACACACGGATGCATTTGGGTGTTAGGCCATCATCAGTGTGTGGTGTGCTGACAGTTCTGTGCTGACGTTTGTGGACAGGGTCCAATAGAACTCTTACAGACGTTAAAGTGTGTGTGTGGTTTTGTAGGTTTGATATGTGTGCTCTTCATCAGGGTGTCTGTGTGTGTGTGTGTGTGTGTGTGTGTGTGTGTGTGTGTGTGTGTGTGTGTGAGTGCCCGTGCTCTTCATCTGGGTGTGTGTGTGTGCATGTTTGTTTAGAGTGAGCAGAGTGGTGTGATTCAGGGTTCACCAGGGTCACAAATCCAGTCTGATTTACAGTGGAACATACAGAGGTATTTTATCTCTGTGTGTGTGTGTGTGTGTGTGTAGTGAGTGTGTGTGTGTGTGTGTGTGTGTGTGTGTGAAGACACCAGTTATGCTATTTTAATGTCCAGAGTAGTGTTTATATTAGTCATCTGACACACACGCTTATGCTTAGTAAAGCTCCTAGTCTGAGTACACCCAGCTGTTTCTGGCCTTGCTGAGAGGACTGTGTGTGTGTGTGTGTGTATGTGTGTGATGTGATGACAGCTCATTCTTGTGTTGCTTGCTAGTTTAACTGTCGTTTACTGTGGTTGTTGTTGTTACCATTCTAAAGATCATTGAGCTTTTAATCTGTCTCTCTCTCCTTCTCTCTGTCTCTCCCTCTCTCCTCTTTTTTTCTCTCTCTTCCACTCTCTTCCTCTCTTTCTCTCTCTTCGTTTTTCTTTCTGCCTCTCTCTTCCTCTCTTTTTTCTTCTCACTGAAATAGACATCTCTCCTCCTCTCTTTCTCTCTCTTCTCTGCCATGGGCTGCAGGAGAAACAGTGCAGTGTGTGTTGCTGTAATGAGTCTGACTTAAATCAAAATATGGACGTCTCTTATTTTCATAGATTTCCAAAGCTCTCTAAGGCAAAAACCAGGTGTGTTTCCATCTACCGGTGGGGCTATAAGGCTGTCTGATGATAAGTTAGAGATGGACACACACACACACACACACACACACACACACACACACACACACACACACACACGTTCCCAGCCCCCAACTCCTTGGAGCAGAATGGCCAGAGCACAGCCTCTAGCTACATCTCTGCAGGATAGAAAGAAAACTGCAGTGTTTTACTGTATCTCAAGAGGAAGAGGGGAAGGAGCTGTGTGTATGTGTTACGTGTGTGTGTCTGTGTGTCTGTGTAAGAGAGACAAAGGGTGTGTAGGTTGTGTATTTGATGAGGGGTAAAGGAAGGAAGCTGGAGTTGCTTATATGTGAGTGTGTATGTGTGTGTGTGTGTGTGAAAGAAAGAGTGAGAGAGAGATATGTTCTAGTTTAGTGATTCAGGCCACTTTCTCTCCCCGTTCCCTCCTCTGGGCTTGGTTGTGTGTGTGTGTGTGTGTGTGTGTATTTTGAGGGGTTGTAATGTGGGGGTCTGTACTGAGGTCGGGGTGATGCGCCTTGGCTGTTCTGTGGGCCTTCAGTGTTTTTTTTTCATGGCTGTTTTTCCCCTCCAAGCAGATGCAGTCTCTCACTCTCTCTTGTTTGTGTGTGTGTGTCTGTGTGTGTGTGTGTGCCTCCATTTGTGTAGATGACACTAGGCAAGAACCACAGAGTTCTCTGTTCTCACTCTTCCATCCTCTCTCTCTCTCTCTCTCACCCCCCTTCCTTTGCACCCCATGGTAGAGAATGACTCTATTTTGGCGTTCAAGCTGGCCTGCCTCAAATAATACACTGCAGCAGTTATGTACTGCCTCAGTCCAACAGCAACCCCACAGTTGCTCCCTGAAATATGGCAGAGGAACGCAGAGTGTCTGAGCCACAGAGCACAAAGGAGAGACAGGAGACAGGAGACTAGAGACAAACTAGTACTAATACTAGTAATGGGGTGGTGTAGTGGGTAAGGAACCTGGCTAGCGTGCTAGTAGCCTGAAAATTGAGGGTTTGAATCCTGGCTGCCACTGTTATGCCCTTCAGCAAGGCACTTAACCCTAAGTTGCTCTAGGGGAGACTGGTCCTGATGTAAGACACTTAACCCTAAGTTGCTCTAGGGGAGACTGGTCCTGATGTAAGACACTTAACCCTAAGTTGCTCTAGGGGAGACTGGTCCTGATGTAAGACACTTAACCCTAAGTTGCTCTAGGGGAGACTGGTCCTGATGTAAGACACTTAACCCTAAGTTGCTCTAGGGGAGACTGGTCCTGATGTAAGACACTTAACCCTAAGTTGCTCTAGGGGAGACTGGTCCTGATGTAAGACACTTAACCCTAAGTTACTCTAGGGGAGACTGGTCCTGATGTAAGACACTTAACCCTAAGTTACTCTAGGGGAGACTGGTCCTGATGTAAGACACTGAGCCCTAAGTTACTCTAGGGGAGACTGGTCCTGATGTAAGGCACTTAACCCTGAGTTACTCTAGGGGAGACTGGTCCTGATGTAAGGCACTTAACCCTAAGTTACTCTAGGGAGACTGGTCGATGTAAGACACTTAACCCTAAGTTGCTCTAGGGTTAGGCTTCAGCAAGGCACTTAACCCTAAGTTGCTCTAGGGAGACTGGTCCTGATGTAAGACACTTAACCTAAGTTGCTCTAGGGAGACTGGTCCTGATGTAAGACACTTAACCTAAGTTGCTCTAGGGAGACTGGTCCTGATGTAAGACACTTAACCCTAAGTTGCTCTAGGGGAGACTGGTCCTGATGTAAGACACTTAACCCTAAGTTGCTCTAGGGGAGACTGGTCCTGATGTAAGACACTTAACCCTAAGTTGCTCTAGGGGAGACTGGTCCTGATGTAAGACACTTAACCCTAAGTTACTCTAGGGGAGACTGGTCCTGATGTAAGACACTTAACCCTAAGTTACTCTAGGGGAGACTGGTCCTGATGTAAGACACTGAGCCCTAAGTTACTCTAGGGGAGACTGGTCCTGATGTAAGGCACTTAACCCTGAGTTACTCTAGGGGAGACTGGTCCTGATGTAAGGCACTTAACCCTAAGTTACTCTAGGGGAGACTGGTCCCGATGTAAGGCACTTAACCCTGAGTTGTGTGCGGGGAGACCTAATGTCTCTAATCGATAGATGACAAATGTAAGTCACTCGCTAAATGCATAAAAATGTAAATGTACTGCTGCTAATGGCTAGCACTAGTGCTAATGGCTGGCTCTGGAGCTAAAGTTTAGTACTGACGCTAACACTTGGCTTTGGTGCTAACGGCTAGTACTACCAAAGAGGGTAAAAGCAGAGTGAGAGGCACAAATGTTTGTTAAGTTTCCTGTTCTATTTTCACAAGGGGGAGGGAGGAAAACCCCCCTTTATGAAGACCAGAGGTGAGCTCTTATAAGCTGATGCATTAGATAATTGAAAAGGTTATATTAAGACATTATGTGATACTCATGTGAGACTGGAAGTATTCACATTTGCTCTTCCCATTGTAACATGTTATGTTGCTCTGTCATGGTCAGTATTCAGAAATCTTTGGCACTACTGCTAGAGGCTGGCACTAACACTAACAGCTGGTGCTGGCAATAACCGCAAGTACTGACGCTAACTGCTGGTATTGGCGCTAATGGCTGACACTGGTGCTAACAGCTAGTACTGTTGCTCATGTCTAGCACAGGCGCTAACGGTTGGTAGTCCTGCTAACAGGTAGCGCTGATGTTCATGTCTGCCACAGGCGCTAATGGCTGGTAGTCCCGCTAACAGGTAGTGCTGATATTCATGTCTAGCACAGGCGCTAACGGTTGGTAGTGCTGCTAACAGGTAGCGCTGATATTCATGTCTGCCACAGGCGCTAATGGCTGGTAGTCCCGCTAACAGGTAGTGCTGATGTTCATGTCTAGCACAGGCGCTAACGGTTGGTAGTCCCGCTAACAGGTAGTGCTGATGTTCATGTCTGCCACAGGCACTAACGGTTGGTAGTGCTGCTAACAGGTAGTGCTGATATTCATGTCTAGCACAGGCGCTAACGGTTGGTAGTGCTGCTAACAGGTAGCGCTGATATTCATGTCTAGCACAGGCGCTAATGGCTGGTAGTCCCGCTAACAGGTAGTGCTGATATTCATGTCTGCCACAGGCGCTAACGGCTGGTAGTGCTGCTAA
>JAIFZK010000009.1:26805000-26807500 GCA_027481765.1 Tenualosa thibaudeaui | reverse complement strand
TGTGTGTGTTAAAGTCTAGCGGTCCGTTCTGTGCTACCTGGTTGGTGTTGTTTTGGTGTGCTGTTTGTCAGCACTGATGAATGTCTGTGTTTTTGATTGCCCTAGCGTTAGCCTGTTGGGTTGGATCTGCTGTCTGTGTGTTTGTATGTGTGGGTGTGTGGGTGTGGCTGTGGGTGTGTGTGTTGGATTTGTAAATCCAACCCCCTGTGCCCTGTCCCACCATCACGTGACTGTGTGTTTGCTTCCTGACCCGTCTGAAGGTAAGGCATATGTGTGAGTTGTGTGTGTGTGTGTGTGTGTGTGTGTGTCTCTCTCTCCTGGTCACATGTGGAGCAACATGTCAACAGAGCTGAGCCAACATCACTGCCTGTGTGGAGCCTCACACACACACACACACACACACACACACACACACACACACACACACACACACACAGTTAGCCCAGTTAAGTGGTAGGCCGTAACTCTTTCACTGCCATCCAAAAGCTTTTTATCTGGTAGCGATTAAAGTAGCGACTCTCTGGATGACATCCATTCTGAACTCTTCGTCTTAATCACTAGCATCTGTGTGTGTGTGTGTGTGTGTGTGTGTGTGTGCGTGTGTGTGTGTGCGTGTGTGTGTGTGCGTGAGTGTGTGTGTGTGTGTGCGCGAGTGTGTGTGTGTGCGCATCGCCCCTCCTGTCCTCTCTGACAAGGCCCCATAGGGAGGGGTGGTGTGTGTGTGTGTGTGTGTGTGTGTTGGCGGATGGGGAGATCTTACAGTCTGGACGGCGGGGTCAAGGTCGGGGGGAGAGTAACGGCTACTACCTGTCAGATCTCATATGTGTCTTCCACTAAAAGTCCAACCGACAGGAAGAGCACTAACTTAGCACTAACGCACACACACACACACACTCACACACACACACACACACACACACACTACTTGGGTTGCTCTCCCTGTTGAATCCCACATCCACCCTGCAGCCCTGTGATGAGGTGCAGCTGAGCCTTCAGCATCAGTGTGTTTAGACCCTGAACAGCAGCCGCTTCCACTGCCTCATCTATGGAGTCTAAACAGTTCTAAAGGGTTTAGTCCTGAGGAACAGTTCAAAAGGGTTTATTCCTGAGAAACAGTTCTAAAGGGTTTAGTCCTGAGGAACAGTTCTAAAGGGTTTAGTCCTGAGGAACAGTTCTAAAGGGTTTAGTCCTGAGGAACAGTTCTAAAGGGTTTATTCCTGAGAAACAGTTCTAAAGGGTTTAGTCCTGAGGAACAGTTGTAAAGGGTTTAGTCCTGAGAAACAGTTCTAAAGGGTTTAGTCCTGAGGAACAGTTCTAAAGGGTTTAGTCCTGAGGAACAGTTCTAAAGGGTTTAGTCCTGAGAAACAGTTCTAAAGGGTTTAGTCCTGAGGAACAGTTCTAAAGGGTTTAGTCCTGAGGAACAGTTCTAAAGGGTTTAGTCCTGAGGAACAGTTGTAAAGGGTTTAGTCCTGAGGAACAGTTCTAAAGGGTTTATTCCTGAGAAACAGTTCTAAAGGGTTTAGTCCTGAGGAACAGTTCTAAAGGGTTTAGTCCTGAGAAACAGTTCTAAAGGGTTTAGTCCTGAGGAACAGTTGTAAAGGGTTTATTCCTGAGGAACGGTTCTAAAGGGTTTATTCCTGAGGAACAGTTCTAAAGGGTTTAGTCCTGAGGAACAGTTCTAAAGGGTTTAGTCCTGAGGAACAGTTCTAAAGGGTTTATTCCTGAGAAACAGTTCTAAAGGGTTTAGTCCTGAGGAACAGTTGTAAAGGGTTTAGTCCTGAGGAACAGTTCTAAAGGGTTTATTCCTGAGAAACAGTTCTAAAGGGTTTAGTCCTGAGGAACAGTTGTAAAGGGTTTAGTCCTGAGAAACAGTTCTAAAGGGTTTAGTCCTGAGGAACAGTTCTAAAGGGTTTAGTCCTGAGGAACAGTTCGAACGGATTTATTCCTGAGGAACGGTTCTAAAGGGTTTATTCCTGAGGAACGGTTCTAAAGGGTTTATTCCTGAGGAACAGTTCTAAAGGGTTTAGTCCTGAGGAACAGTTCTAAAGGGTTTAGTCCTGAGGAACAGTTCTAAAGAGTTTAGTCCTGAGGAACAGTTCTAAAGGGTTTAGTCCTGAGGAACAGTTCTAAAGGGTTTAGTCCTGAGGAACAGTTATATAGGGTTTATTCCTTCTAAACGGAAATGCTGTTATTTGTGTAAAGCTGTGTATGTATGGCTTTAAGGGAGTGTGTGTGTGTGTGTGTGTGTGTGTGTGTGTGTGTGTGTGTGTGTGTGTGCGTGTGTATGTATGGCTTTAAGGGAGCGTGTGTGTGTGTGTGTGTGTGTGTGTGTGTGTGTGTATGCTGTGTATGTATGGCTTTAAGGGAGCGTGTGCGTGTGTGTGTGTGTGTATGCTGTGTATGCATGGCTTTAAGGGAGCGTGTGTGTGTGTGTGTGTGTGTGTGTGTATGCTGTGTATGTATGTTTAAGGGAGCGTCTGAAATGGATTAGTCTGCGTGC
>JAIFZK010000009.1:26780000-26785000 GCA_027481765.1 Tenualosa thibaudeaui | reverse complement strand
CTCTCTCTCTCTCTCTCTCTCTCTCTCTCTTCTCTCTCTCTCTCTCTCTCTTACCTCCCTTTCTCTCTCTCTCTATATTTCCTGTCTCTCTCTCTCTCTCTCTCTCTCTCTCTCTCTCTCTCTCTCTCTCGTACCTCCCTTTCTCTCTCTCTCTCTCTTATCTCCCTTTCTCTCTCTCTCTCTTGTACCTCCCTTTCTCTCTCTCTCTCTCTTATCTCCCTTTCTCTCTCTCTCTATTGTACCTCCCTTTCTCTCTCTCTCTCTCGTGCCTCCCTTTCTCTCTCTCTCTCTTATCTCCCTTTCTCTCTCTCTCTCTTTTATCTCCTTTCTCTCTCTCTCTCTCTCTCTCTCTCCCTTTCTCTCTCTCTCTCTCTCTCGTACCTCCCTTTCTCTCTCTCTCTCTTATCTCCCTTTCTCTCTCTTATCTCCCTTTCTCTCTCTCTCTCTTATCTCCCTTTCTCTCTCTTATCTCCCTTTCTCTCTCTTATCTCCCTTTCTCTCTCTCTCTCTCTCTCATACCTCCCTTTCTCTCTCTCTCTCTCTCTCTCGTACCTCCCTTTCTCTCTCTCTCTCTTATCTCCCTTTCTCTCTTGTACCTCCCTTTCTCTCTCTCTCTCTCTCTCTCTCTCTCGTACCTCCCTTTCTCTCTCTCTCTCTCTCGTGCCTCCCTTTCTCTCTCTCTCTCTTATCTCCCTTTCTCTCTCTCTCTCTCGTACCTCCCTTTCTCTCTCTCTCTCTCTCGTGCCTCCCTTTCTCTCTCTCTCTCTTATCTCCCTTTCTCTCTCTCTCTCTTGTATCTCCCTTTCTCTCTCTCTCTCTCTCTCTCTCGTACCTCCCTTTCTCTCTCTCTCTCTCTCTCGTACCTCCCTTTCTCTCTCTCCCCCCTTCAACTTCAAGTCTGCTCAGGCAGGTGAACAGGTCAAAACAGCCACTGAAGAACAACTGCAGTAGCAGTGTGTGTGTGTGTGTGTGTGTGTGTGTGAGTGAGAGAGAGAGAGAGTGTGACCTTGTGCTCACCCTTTCTAAAAACAGCATGCACAATACGCAGTGAAAAAAGGAAGGTGGGGGAGAGAGAGACAGAGAGATAGACAGACAGAGAGGGAGAGAGAGAGATAGAGAGGGGGGAGAGAGAGATAGAGAAGGAAAGAGAGAGAGATAGATAGATAGAGAGGGAGAGAGAGAGACAGAGAGATAGAGAGAGAGAGAGGGAGAGAGAGAGCATATGAGATAATGCTGCTGTCTGTGTAAGATCTGTGTGTGAGTTTAGAACATATGCTGTGTCTGGCCCATCATGTCAGCATTAAATCAGTACAGTTCCTTTGTTCTCTACTGGAACCACAGCCCAGTTCCATAGCTGTGGCAACTATAGCAGCTAGAACGAGGTGTGTGTGTGTGTGTGTGTGTGTGTGTGTGTGGTGTGTGTGTGTGTGTGTGTGCGTGTGTGGTGTGTGTGTGTGTGTGTGCGTGTGTGAGGGGGGAGGGGTGGTTGCCTCATTCTGGCTTCGTCTTGGGAGTGGGAAGCCTCTGCTGGATAAAGTAAGTTTGTGTGTGTGTGTGTGTGTATGTGTGTGTGTGTCATACAGGGTGTAATTAAGGAGCTATAGCTTTGGTCAGCAGAGAGGAGGTGGAGGAGGATGGGGATTATGAGGAAACACACACACACACACACACACACACACACACACACACACACACACACACACACACACACACACACACACACACACACACACACACACACATACATACATACACACACACACACACACACACACACACACACACACACACACACACACACATACACACACACACACACATACACACACACACACACTTGAAGCAGAAAAGCAGATATTAGACCTGGTTGCCACATCATAGATCCTCCACCCACATCCTAGACTGTGTGTGTGTGTGTGTGTGTGTGTGTGTGTGTGTGTGTGTGTGTCAGGGACTCTCCAGATCTTTTAGTCAGCTAGTTACCTCCTCACATCTCAATTCAACTCATTTTAAAGCAGCGCTGGGATGGTTAGCTAGTTAGCTCCTCCATTGTGTTGTCACTGGACTGGTGGATGTGTTGGATGTGAGTCCTCTAGTGTCTCTGTCTATTAGTGTTGGATGTGAGTCCTCTAGTGTCTCTGTCTATTAGTGTTGGATGTGAGTCCTCTAGTGTCTCTGTCTATTAGTGTTGGATGTGAGTCCTCTAGTGTCTCTGTCTATTAGTGTTGGATGTGAGTCCTCTAGTGTCTCTGTCTATTAGTGTTGGATGTGAGTCCTCTAGTGTCTCTGTGCTATTAGTGTTGGATGTGAGTCCTCTAGTGTCTCTGTCTATTAGTGTTGGATGTGAGTCCTCTAGTGTCTCTGTGCTATTAGTGTTGGATGTGAGTCCTCTAGTGTCTCTGTGCTATTAGTGTTGGATGTGAGTCCTCTAGTGTCTCTGTCTATTAGTGTTGGATGTGAGTCCTCTAGTGTCTCTGTGCTATTAGTGTTGGATTTGAGTCCTCTAGTGTCTCTGTGCTATTAGTGTTGGATGTGAGTCCTCTAGTGTCTCTGTGCTATTAGTGTTGGATGTGAGTCCTCTAGTGTCTCTGTGCTATTAGTGTTGGATGTGAGTCCTCTAGTGTCTCTGTGCTATTAGTGTTGGATGTGAGTCCTCTAGTGTCTCTGTCTATTAGTGTTGGATGTGAGTCATCAAGTGTCTAGTGTGAGTCTCTGTCTATTAGTGTTGGATGTGAGTGAGTCATCTAGTGTCTCTGTCTATTAGTGTTGGATGTGAGTCCTCTAGTGTCTCTGTGCTATTAGTGTTGGATGTGAGTCCTCTAGTGTCTCTGTGCTATTAGTGTTGGATGTGAGTCCTCTAGCGTCTCTGTGCTTAAATGACACCCTTGCTTGATTGTCTGTCATCAGCATCATACCTCTGATGGACAGCTACACCTGCCCTCTGGGACAACCCTGTCCTGCATGACACACACACAAACCCCCCCCCACCCCCCCACACACACACACACACAAACCCACCCACATACACACCTCTCTCTCCCAGTGCAGTCTAATGGGAAATGTCGGTACTAATTAGGTGCAGCGTGACCTTTGCATGGGGGCACAGAGGTCTCAACTCCTCCTCTGGGCCTACTGACGAAATTAGCTCCTTTATCGGGGGAGGAGGATTAGAGGAGGAGAGGAGAAACAGGCAGAGGAGAGCAGGGGGAAAATGAGGCAGAGAGGAAGGGAGGGGAAGAGGTGGAGGAGGAGGAGGAGGAGGAGAAAGACCAGCATGGAGATGGATGCTGGAGAGGTTGAAGTTGTGGTTGTGTGTGTGTGTGTGTGTATGTGTGTGTGTGTGTGTGTGTGTGTGTGTGTGTATGTGTGTGTTTGTGTGGCACACATGGTGCTCAAAGCTGGAGATTGAAGTACTGCTGTCACCCTTGAAACTAATGTCTGGGACTGGGTCATGGAACATCAGATCTGAGACTGATGAGATATGGTGCTCAAGTGTGTGAGTCTCTTGGGCAGGCAAGTGTGTGTGTGTGTGTGTTGTGTGGTATGGACGAGTGAGCATCTGAGTGCTGCAGTGTATTACATGCACTGAGAAACATGGTTTGTGTGTGTGTGTGTGTGTGTGTCTGTGTGTGTGCATGAGAATGAGAGTGAAACCCCAGATCTGTCTCTGCTGACAAGTCAGTGAAGGATGTCTGGGCCCAGTGGCAGGTCATTCCTAAAACTTGGAGTGGAGTCTGAACCTGGAGTCTCCATCTCTGGTCTATACGAGAGTTAATATAAGACCACTGATTCATCAACTACAACAAGCAGGTGTCATATCTGTCACGGCTAGTGTGGTTTGTGTGTGTGCTCAGGTGTGGTTTGTGTGTGTGCACGCGTGTGGTTTGTGTGTGTGTGCACGGGTGTGGTGGGTGTGTGTGCACGCGTGTGGTTTGTGTGTGTGCACGGGTGTGGTGGGTGTGTGTGCACGCGTGTGGTTTGTGTGTGTGCGAGCAGGTGTGGTTTGTGTGTGTGCACACGTGTGGTTTGTGTGTGTGTGCACGGGTGTGGTGGGTGTGTGTGCACGCGTGTGGTTTGTGTGTGTGCACGGGTGTGGTGGGTGTGTGTGCACGCGTGTGGTTTGTGTGTGTGCGAGCAGGTGTGGTTTGTGTGTGTGCACACGTGTGGTTTGTGTGTGTGTGCACGGGTGTGGTTTGTGTGTGTGCACGGGTGTGGTGGGTGTGTGTGCACACGTGTGGTTTGTGTGTGTGCTCAGGTGTGGTGGGTGTGTGTGCACGTGTGTGGTTTGTGTGTGTGCACGGGTGTGGTGGGTGTGTGTGCACGGGTGTGGTTTGTGTGTGTGCACACGTGTGGTTTGTGTGTGTGCACGGGTGTGGTTTGTGTGTGTGTGCACGGGTGTGGTTTGTGTGTGTGCACGGGTGTGGTTTGTGTGTGTGCTCAGGTGTGGTGGGTGTGTGTACACGGGTGTGGTTTGTGTGTGTGCACGCGTGTGGTTTGTGTGTGTGCACGCGTGTGGTTTGTGTGTGTGCATGGGTGTGGTTTGTGTGTGTGCACGGGTGTGGTTTGTGTGTGTGCACGGGTGTGTTTTGTGTGTGTGCACGGGTGTGGTGGGTGTGTGTGCACACGTGTGGTTTGTGTGTGTGCACGGGTGTGGTGGGTGTGTGTGCACGCGTGTGGTTTGTGTGTGTGTGCACGGGTGTGGTGGGTGTGTGTGCATGCGTGTGGTTTGTGTGTGTGCACGCGTGTGGTGGGTGTGTGTGCACGCGTGTGGTTTGTGTGTGTGCACGGGTGTGGTGGGTGTGTGTGCACGGGTGTGGTGGGTGTGTGTGCACGGGTGTGGTGGGTGTGTGTGCACGCGTGTGGTTTGTGTGTGTGCACGGGTGTGGTGGGTGTGTGTGCACGGGTGTGGGTGGTGTGTGTGCACGCGTGTGGTTTGTGTGTGTGAGCGGGTGTGGTGGGTGTGTGTGCACGGTGTGGTTTGTGTGTGTGCAGGTGTGGTG
>JAIFZK010000009.1:26760000-26767500 GCA_027481765.1 Tenualosa thibaudeaui | reverse complement strand
GTACCGACTACACCATCACAGCAGTACCCACTACACCATCACAGCAGTACCCACTACACCATCACAGCAGTACCCACTACACCATCACAGCAGTACCCACTACGCTACTATGCCACCCTTTACCATACAAGGCGAGGCCACCTGTGCCATCTTAGCAGTGCCACCCTATGCCACCTCTATGCTCTCTGGCATGACAGCAGATCTTAGTAGGCTATGCTAGCACACATGATCTATTCTATGCTAGCACACATGATCTATTCTATGCTAGCACACGTGATCTATTCTATGCTAGCACACATGATCTATTCTATGCTAGCACACGTGATCTATTCTATGCTAGCACACATGATCTGTTCTATGCTAGCACACGTGATCTATTCTATGCTAGCACACATGATCTGTTCTATGCTAGCACACGTGATCTATTCTATGCTAGCACACATGATCTGTTCTATGCTAGCACATGTGATCTATTCTATGCTAGCACACATGATCTGTTCTATGCTAGCACACGTGATCTATTCTATGCTAGCACACATGATCTGTTCTATGCTAGCACATGTGATCTATTCTATGCTAGCACACGTGGTCTATTCTATGCTAGCACACGTGATCTGTTCTATGCTAGCACACGTGATCTATTCTATGCTAGCACACGTGATCTGTTCTATGCTAGCACACACGATCTATTCTATGCTAGCACACATGATCTGTTCTATGCTAGAACACATGATCTATTCTGTAATAGAACACATGATCTATTTTGTACTAGCACGCAGGAATCTCTTTTTCTGCAGGGTTCCACAGAGATTTCAGTATCATTGAGTATATGTGTGTGTGTGTGTGTGTGTGTGTGTGTGTGTGTGTGTGTGTGTGTGTGTGTGTACGTGCGTGTTAGTGCACACTTCAGCTTTCCTTAATGAAGATGTTCCATCAGGGTTTTGATGTTTTTGAATATGCTTGGGGTTGTTGGTAAAGACAGCTACTATGAGTGTGTGTGTGTGTGTGTGTGTGTGTGTGTGTGTGTGTGTGTGTGTGTGTGTGTGTGTGTGCATGTGTTGTTTGGTACAGTAGAGCTATACGAGCCCCAGGCAGGGATCAATGTGTGTGTGTGTGTGTGTGTGTGTGTCTGACCCATTAATAGATCATGAGTGAGTCATTTTCCCGATCTCTTTGCTTGTGTTACATATCCATCCTGACAGAACAATCAATTTGCCCCAAAGTCATGTTGCCCCTCTCTCTCCAAACACCACTCTTATCCCTACTGGTCTCTACTGAACCGGACATCTACTGGCATGACACACACACACAGAATGCACAGTCCTGCCCACAGACTTTAAACTGTAAATATCTATGTCACTATTACCAAGATGTCCAGTCACTCCTCTAATGTTAGTAATCTCTCCTTCAGTGTCTCCATGGTTGGTGTCCAGGTTTGGTGTCCATGGTTGGTGTCCAGGTTTGGTGTCCATGGTTTGGTGTCCATGGTTGGTGTCCATGGTTGGTGTCCAGGTTTGGTGTCCATGGTTGGTGTCCATGGTTGGTGTCCAGGTTTGGTGTCCAGGTTTGGTATCTGGGTTTGGTATCTAGGTTAGGTGTCCATGGTTGGTGTCCATGGTTGGTGTCCAGGTTTGGTGTCCAGGTTTGGTGTCCATGGTTGGTGTCCACGGTTGGTGTCCAGGTTTGGTGTCCATGGTTGGTGTCCATGGTTGGTGTCCAGGTTTGGTGTCCAGGTTTGGTATCTGGGTTTGGTATCTAGGTTAGGTGTCCATGGTTGGTGTCCATGGTTGGTGTCCAGGTTTGGGATCCAGGTTTGGTGTCAATGGTTGGTGTCCAGGTTTGGTGTCCATGGTTGGTGTCCATGGTTGGTGTCCTGGGTTGGGGTCCAGGTTTGGTGTCCAGGTTTGGTGTCCATGGTTGGTGTCCAGGTTTGGTGTCCAGGTTTGGTGTCCATGGTTGGTGTCCAGGTTTGGTGTCCATGGTTGGTGTCCAGGTTTGGTGTCAATGGTTGGTGTCCAGGTTTGGTGTCCATGGTTTGGTGTCCATGGTTGTGATGGCAGTGGACTTGTAGGGACTCCTTGATCCATCTTATTTGTGAAGCAGTGCATTTTGGGAAAAGCCCGTGTCGGTCTGGGGACATCATTGAGTGGATAAAGGAATGAAAATATTAAAATAATAAAAAATAAATTAAAATAAGGTGTGTGTGTGTGTGTGCGAGAGAGAGAGAGAGAGAGAGAATTTCTGTGTGTGTGTGTGTGCGCGCGCATGTGTGTGTGTGTGTTTAGAGCCTCAGGCACTAAGATCATCACTCTCCCCACGTCCAGGCCAGATGCTCCATCTGTGATGATTCAGACACACACACACACACACACACACACACACACACACACACACACACTTACTGAGATTGGAGAATGAGCTAAAGAGTTCCACCATAAATACACATAAGAAACCTGGAGAAGCTCCATCAACATCACATTTCTCCACAATCTCTCATCTCAAAGGTGTACTAATCACTTCTCGCTCCATGAAACACATTGCAGAGACACTGGCTGAGGTCTCTGTGTGTGTGTCTGTGTGTGTGTGTGTGTGTGTGTGGTTCAGGATGCTGCATAAAGGTTTATTGGCCTCCAGTCTCTTACATCTCTCTGCTCCACTGGCTGAAACTACAATGATATTTGCTGTAGCTTGGTCAATTTGCTTTTATTTACTCACTGGTGTGTGTGTGTGTAGGTGCGTGTGTATGAATGAGTGTTTGTCTGTGTGTGTGTGTGTGTGTGTATGTGTGTGTGTGTATTTAGTTTGGCCATATTGACTGCTCTCTGTCATTCTTTGGCATTCTTAGTGGAGTGTAAGTCTGTCTCAGGGCTGCAGATGCACACACACACACACACACACACACACACACACACACACACACACACACATACACACATACACACACACACACATTCTAGTAAGCCAGAGGGTATCAGAGGGTATTTTACTTGGCTCTCTAGTCCTATTACTGGTGGAGAGACCCCCACTCACACATCTGCTCTAAGTGGAGGCAGGCAGACAGACAGACAGACAGACAGACAGACAGGGAGACAAACAGACAGGCAGGCATCAGGCCATCAGGCCACATTCACATATGCACTTGCACACACTCATACACACACACACACACACACACACACACACACACCCCTTCCAGAGAGGGACTGAGGCCAGAAAGCAGAAAGAGAGAGCAGAAAGGCTCAAGCAAAGGAGAGAAGAGCAGGAATGTGATGTGAGTGATAGTAGAGGACAGGTGGAGAGGAGGGTGGTGGAGGAGAGGAGGAATGAAGAGAGGAATGAAGGAGAGGAAGAGAAGGCGATGGAGGAGGGTTGGTGTAGGAGAGGGGGATGGAGAAGGGTTGGACAAGGGTTGGTGGAGGATAGGAGGAGAGGGGGTGGAGGAAGAGTGGTGGAGAGGGGGATAGAGGAGGGTTGAAGGAGGAGTGGTGGAGAGGGGGATAGAGGAGGGTTGAAGGAGGAGTGTCTGCTGCTGTCAGAGCCTGATGAAGAGACCTAGAAGGTTGTAAAACTGACAGGACAAAGGAGACTAGAGAAACAGACACACACACACACACACACACACACACACACACACACACACACACACACACACAGCCATGAAACGGTTTAAAGCAACAGTGTTTCTGTCAAACACACAGACACCTGCACACACATACATAGCAATGCAGCATTTTAAAACAGCATTGTCCCTGTCAAACACACACACACATACACACAAGGTCAGCATTGTCCCTGTCAAACACACACACACACACACACACACACAAGGTCACGCTCCAGTGTGTTTTAGAGCAGATGGTTGTTGAGTCCAATAAAAGAGTGACCCCTGAGAAAGGTCAGCCTTTTAGAAACACAAACCATTAAGCGCCTCTTAAATTAGATTAGATTAGATTATGGGGCCTCACTTAGTGCTGGGAACACACACACACACACACACACACACACAAACACACACACAAGCAATACAGTGAACATGCACACTTGCGTGAATACACACAAATAATGCAGTGAACACACATAGAGCACTCTGGTGAATATAGACACACACACACACACACACACACACAATTAAGTAGTGAATGCACACACAGATCTATAGTAAACACACACACAACCCTCTAGTGAACACACATACACACAGCACTTTAGTTACACACACACACACACACACACACACACACACACACACACACACACACCACTCACCACTCTAGTGAATACACGCACGCAGGTTAGAAGTGAACACACACACAGCATTCTAGCGAACACACACACACACGCAGTTTAGGAGTGAACACACACACACAGCACAGCGATCACCTCCTCATTGAGATGAAAACACACTTGTGGCCTCGCCCCTATGAGTTGGCAATAGCTACAGACAGCAAGTGTAGTTAACACCCCCAAAAAGGGAGGATGGGGTTGGGTTGGGTGGGGTTGGATGGGGTTGGGTAGGGTTGGGTGGGGTTGGGTGGCAGACAGCAAGTGTAGTTAACACCCCCAAAAAGGGAGGATGGGTTTGGATGGGGTTTGATGGGGTTGGGTTGGGTTGGGTTGGATGGGGTTGGATGGGGTCTGTGTCTATATTCCCAGAACAGGAGAGGATAAGGGGGCGGGGCTAACCATTAGCCTCTCAGACACACGTCACACTGTTAACACACACTAGGATCATCACACACACGCACACAGGAACATGGGCACCCACACACACCTGCACACTCTTTCTCTCTCTGAGACACACACACACACTCATACACCTCTGTTCACATCCATACACACCCACACACACCCCTTATATACACACACATTCACAAGCACACACAGACACACACACACAGCAGAATGTTGTTTACACATCTTCACATACACACACACGCACACACACAGACTTACTGGTGGTTGCACATGTGGAGGTCATGGCTCATTGTCAGAGGACTCCATTGAGTCTGGCCCTGTTCCAAGTGAAGGCAGAGCCCAAGTACATAAGACTGTTGATGAGGAGTGTGTGTATGTGTGTGTGTGTGTCTTAGGGAGAGGGAGGAAGGAGAGAAGAGATAAAATTTGTGAGGATGGCTTCTTTTCTGAGAGGAGGCAGGAATTTGGACCGGTGGACAGGCTCAAGGTTATGACACTGTGTGTGTGTGTGTGTGTGTGTGTGTGTGTGTGTGTGTGTGTGTGTGTTTGCCTGCTCTACATACTCCCTGAGACACATACAAATAGAACATCTACCATCTGCATCACAAACTAATGCTGGTTTCTGTTCATTTTGGGTGAAGGTCACTTTCTCTCTCTCTGTCTCTCTCATGTGTTTTCACACTGGCTGAGGTATATCTTGATATCATTCCCCTTCAGGTAAGTCAGCTGAAGATCGTACCTCTTTTGGTATTCAGACAGACTGTGTGTGTGTGTGTGTGTGTGTGTGTGTTCGTATCAGTAGAGGAGGGATTAATCAAAGCACTTGCTGCTAGCATTTCCTGCCATCGCTCAATTACTTTTAAATTAGAGGAAGAGGAGGAAGAGGAAGAGTATTTCCTCATGTCTGTCTCATGTCAGACACACACGTCCACTCTGTTCCTCATGTCTGTCTCATGTCAGACACACACGTCCACTCTGTTCCTGTTGTCTGTCTCATGTCAGACACACACATCCACTCTGTTCCTCGTGTCTGTCTCATGTCAGACACACACGTCCACTCTGTTCCTGTTGTCTGTCTCGTGTCAGACACACACATCCACTCTGTTCCTCTTGTCTGTCTCATGTCAGACACACACGTCCACTCTGTTCCTGTTGTCTGTCTCGTGTCAGACACACACATCCACTCTGTTCCTCTTGTCTGTCTCATGTCAGACACACACGTCCACTCTGTTCCTCGTGTCTGTCTCATCTCAGACTCACACATCCACTCTGTTCCTCGTGTCTGTCTCATGTCAGACACACACATCCACTCTGTTCCTCTTGTCTGCCTCATGTCAGACACACACATCCACTCTGTTCCTCGTGTCTGTCTCATGTCAGACACACACATCCACTCTGTTCCTCTTGTCTGTCTCATGTCAGACACACACGTCCACTCTGTTCCTTGTGTCTGTCTCGTGTCAGACACACACATCCACTCTGTTCCTCGTGTCTGTCTCATGTCAGACACACACATCCACTCTGTTCCTCGTGTCTGTCTCGTGTCAGACAAACGTCCACTCTGTGCCTCCATGTGTCTTCTGCTCTTTATGCTTTATTGATGAGCATGATCAGACAGCCCTATCCTATCAAGTGGGAGTTATCCAGTCTGTGTGTGTGTGTGTGTGTGTGTGTGTGTGTGTGTGTGGTCATGGGATGGGTGGGGTTCGCTAGCAAAACAGTGACTGAGATGAGATGTGGGTTGGCAGTAATGTTGCTGTCTGGTTCAGTATACTGAAGCTCATCGCTTTAGACGGGCCAGACAGAGCCAGGGCACCTTTGCAACAGATGTGTGTGTGTGTGTGTGTGTATGTGTGTGTGCACACCAGGGGTAGATTAGATTTGACAGAATGTTCTGCTATATCTAGAACATTCTGCTTTGCTTGGAACGGTGTGTGCTTTAAAGACAAATAACACACGTAATTGATCAGCTTTGTACACAGCCCATCATTAGGCTAATCAATCAGCTTATCAGTTAATTGATCTCCCTCTCTCTGGGTCTGTAAGTAGTGTAACACTGGTCTGAGACAGTCAGGGAGTTTCTCTTGACTGAAGTGGACCCTGTTACAACTTGACAAGCTTATTGAGCACATCCATTTCCACTTGTGTGTGTATGTGTATTTGTGTGTGTGTGTGTGTGTAAGTTCCTGGTTACATGCTGTGTTTGATAGTTGCTTCCCTGACTTTATCCCTTCCATAGATCAATACTTTCCATTAGCTCTTACATAGACTCTTTCATAGACTATATTAAAGACACACACTGCTAGCCCAAGGCTATAGGAAAGACACACACTGCTACAGAGGCTATATTAAAGACACACACTGCTAGCAGAGCCTATATTAAATACACACACTGCTAGCAGAGGCTATATTAAAGACACACACTGCTAGCAGAGCCTATAGTAAAGACACACACTGCTAGCAGAGGCTATATTAAAGACACACACTGCTAGCAGAGCCTATAGTAAAGACACACACTGCTAGCAGAGGCTATATTAAAGACACACACTGCTAGCAGAGCCTATAGTAAAGACACACACTGCTAGCAGAGGCTATATTAAAGACACACACTGCTAACAGAGGTTATATTAAAGACACACACTGCTAGCAGAGGCTATATTAAAGACACACACTGCTAGCAGAGCCTATAGTAAAGCCACACACTGCTAGCAGAGGCTATATTAAAGACACACACTGCTAGCAGAGGCTATATTAAAGACACACACTGCTAACAGAGGTTATATTAAAGACACACACTGCTAGCAG
>JAIFZK010000009.1:26745000-26747500 GCA_027481765.1 Tenualosa thibaudeaui | reverse complement strand
ACTGACACCACTAAGCCCCATACATGTGGCAGCACTGAGGCATCATGGGACATTCCCATTCCCACACAGCTTAGAGCTGTAATCATGATACACACACACACACACACACACACACACACACACACACACACACAGCAGCCACTCCCTTTGGTCCTCCTCTCCTCCCCTCCTCTTTTCTCTCCTCCTCTCCTCTTCTCTCCTCCCCTCGCTGTTTCTCTCCTCCTCTCCTCTCTTCTCTTCTTCTCTTCTCCTCCCCTCTCCTTTCCTCCCCTCGTCTCTCCTTCCCTCCTCTTTTCTCTCCTCTTCTCTCCTCCCCTCTCTGTTTCTCTTCCCCTCTCTTCTCTTCTCCTTGCCCCCAGGCTGAGCTCTAAGGCCCAAGAGTGAATCCTTTAGCACAGATTAGTCTTGCTGAGGGCAGGGAGGAGGTGGAGGGGAGGTGGAGGGAGGTGATCAAGAGTGAGATAAAGAGCGTAAGAACTACTAGTCTGGTCTACTGTGGTGTGGTGTGTGTGGAATTGTGTGTGTGTGTGTGTGTGTGTGTGTGTGTGTGTGTAAATAATGGATGGGATTATGACAGTGCCCATCATGGTGCTTCATCTGCTGATAACTCATTTAACATCAGAGCTCATTACTCACTAGTGCTGCTGGAGCCCTGAACCAGCCAGGGCCACTGTGACCCCCTTACCACACACACACACACACACACACACACACACACTGGGATGAGGCTCTTTGATGCTACTTCTGTTCTGGAAGCCCTCTAGATCAGTGCAGTCTAGCCAGCTGCACTGATAACTAACACTGTGTGTGTGTGTGTAGGGGTGTGACAGTCCAAAAAGCCAAAAAAGCATGAGTTAGAAGAAGTTAGAGCGGCAAGCAGACAACGAGATGTTCACACATGAAGACATTTGTGTGTGTGTGTGTGTGTGTGTGTGTGTGTGTGTGTGTGTGTGTGTGTGTGTGTGTGTGTGTGTGCGCGCGCGCATGTGTGCGTGCGTGGGTGTGTGTCTGTGGTGTGTGTGCTGTGACAAATTCTCATCACGTCTCTAGATGCTCTTCGGAAGGCTACATACTTAATAATGCATTAACACTGACAGACCACTGCTACACACACACACACACACACACACACACACGCTCATGCGGGCTCTTCATTAGGTGCTTTACGAAGCACTTAATTGTATCACTTCCTTTAATGAGATAATCATCTTGTCCGATTGTTTTGATGAGAGAGCTGTGTGTGTGTGTGTGTGTGTGTGTGTGTGTGTGTGTGTGTGTGTGTGTGTGTGTGTGTGTGTGTGTGTGTGTGTGTGTGTGTGTGTGTGTGTGTGTGTGTGTGTGTGTGCGTGTGTTCGTACATGCATGCTTCATGTATCATCTAACAGTGTTGTCTCTCTCCAATCATCATGGGATCTCCAGAGGCTCATCCATGGTTGGGTATCAACTGATAACTGTGGCTAAAGCAGCCGCCAGGCCAGCTCTACACCTCAGAGACTCGTTTCTATGGAGACTGCTGAGTTAGTGCCAGTTCGGTTCTAGTTTAGCTGTGCTTGCTGTTTGTATCAACCCTGGAGAACACAGCTGTGCTTGCTGTTTGTATCAACCCTGGAGAATACAGCTGTGTGTGGTGTTTGTATCAACCCTGGAGAACACAGCTGTGTGTGGTGTTTGTATCAACCCTGGAGAACACAGCTGTGTGTGGCGTTGGTGTTGGAGGCTGTGACAGAGTGTAAGTGGTGTGTGTGTGTTGGAGACTGTGTGTGTGTGGTGTGTGTGTTGGAGGCTGTGACAGAGTGTAAGTGGTGTGTGTGTTGGAGGCTGTGTGTGTGTGGTGTGTGTGTTGGAGGCTGTGTGTGTGTGGTGTGTGTGTTGGAGACTGTGACAGAGTGTAAGTGGTGTGTGTGTTGGAGGCTCTGTGTGTGTGGTGTGTGCGTTGGAGGCTGTGACAGAGTGTAAGTGGTGTGTGTGTTGGAGGCTGTGTGTGTGTGTGGTGTGTGTGTTGGAGGCCGTGACAGAGTGTAAGTGGTGTGTGTGTTGGAGGCTGTGTGTGTGTGGTGTGTGTGTTGGAGGCTGTGACAGAGTGTAAGTGGTGTGTGTGTTGGAGACTGTGTGTGTGGTGTGTGTGTTGGAGGCTGTGTGTGTGTGTGGTGTGTGTGTTGGAGGCTGTGACAGAGTGTGAGTGGTGTGTGTTGGAGTCTGTGTGTGTTGGAGTTGGAGGCCGTGACAGAGTGTAAGTGGTGTGTGTTGGAGGCTGTGTGTGTGTGGTGTGTGTGTTGGAGGCTGTGACAGAGTGTGAGTGGTGTGTGTTGGAGGCTGTGTGTGTGTGGTGTGTGTGTTGGAGGCTGTGACAGAGTGTGAGTGAATGATGGTGGTGGTAATTAGGTGAAGTATTTAAACAAATCCGAATGATGCTGTGAAAGGGAGTGTCATTACTAGCCGTGTGTGTGTGTGTGTGTGTGTGTGTGTGTGTGTGTGTGTGGGACCCACTCATGTCCACCAG
>JAIFZK010000009.1:26715000-26720000 GCA_027481765.1 Tenualosa thibaudeaui | reverse complement strand
TGTGTGTCTCACTATATGGAGCTTTGCCTCGTACATGAATGTGTGTGTGTGTGTGTGTGTGTGTGTGTGTGTGTGTGTCTCACTATATGGAGCTTTGCCTCATATACATGAATGTGTGTGTGTGTGTGTGTGTGTGTGTGTGTGTGTGTGTGTATGTGTGTCTCACTATATGGAGCTTTGCCTCGTACATGAATGTGTGTGTGTGTGTGTGTGTGTCTCACTATATGGAGCTTTGCCTCGTACATGAATGTGTGTGTGTGTGTGTGTGTGTGTGTGTGTGTGTGTGTGTGTCTCACTATATGGAGCTTTGCCTCGTACATGAATGTGTGTGTGTGTGTGTGTGTGTGTGTGTGTGTGTGTGTGTGTGTGTGTGTCTCACTATATGGAGCTTTGCCTCGTACATGAATGTGTGTGTGTGTGTGTGTGTGTGTCTCACTATATGGAGCTTTGCCTCGTACATGAATGTGTGTGTGTGTATGTGTGTCTCACTATATGGAGCTTTGCCTCGTACATGAATGTGTGTGTGTGTGTGTGTGTGTGTGTGTGTGTCTCACTATATGGAGCTTTGCCTCGTACATGAATATGTGTGTGTGTGTGTGTCTCACTATATGGAGCTTTGCCTCGTACCTGAATGTGTGTGTGTGTGTGTGTGTGTGTGTGTGTGTGTCTCACTATACGGAGCTTTGCCTTGTACCTGAATGTGTATGTTTGTGTGTGTGTGTGTCTCACTATATGGAGCTTTGCCTCGTACCTGAATGTGTGTGTGTGTGTGTGTGTGTGTCTCACTATACGGAGCTTTGCCTCGTACCTGAATGTGTATGTGTGTGTGTGTGTGTCTCACTATATGGAGCTTTGCCTCGTACCTGAATGTGTGTGTGTGTGTGTGTGTCTCACTATATGGAGCTTTGCCTCGTACCTGAATGTGTGTGTGTGTGTGTGTGTCTCACTATATGGAGCTTTGCCTCGTACCTGAATGTGTGTGTGTGTGTGTGTGTGTGTGTGTGTGTGTGTGTGTGTGTGTGTGTCTCACTATATGGAGCTTTGCCTTGTACCTGAATGTGTGTGTGTGTGTGTGTGTGTCTCACTATATGGAGCTTTGCCTCGTACCTGAATGTGTGTGTGTGTGTGTGTCTCACTATATGGAGCTTTGCCTCGTACCTGAATGTGTGTGTGTGTGTGTGTGTCTCACTATATGGAGCTTTGCCTCGTACCTGAATGGTGTGTTTTCAGATTTGTCAAATGTGTCTATGTCTGTGTTTGCATGTGTTGGAGAGGGCCTGTGTGTGTGTATGTGTTTGTGTTTGATCCTGTCAGTAACCTATTGTGTTGTTTGCTTCTTTCTCTCCTCTTTCCCTCTCTCCCTCTTTCCCTCTCTCCTCTTTCCCTCTCTCCCTCTCTCCCTCTCTCCTCTTTCCCTCTCTCTCTCTCTCCCTCTCTCCTCTTTCCCTCTCTCTCTCTCTTTCCCTCTCTCCTCTTTCCCTCTCTCCCTCTCTCCCTCTCTCCTCTTTCCCTCTCTCTCTCTCTCCCTCTCTCCTCTTTCCCTCTCTCTCTCTCTCCCTCTCTTTCCCTCTCTCCCTCTTTCCCTCTCTCCTCTTTCCCTCTCTCTCTCTCTCCCTCTCTTTCCCTCTCTACCTCTTTCCCTCTCTCCTCTTTCCCTCTCTCCCTCTCTCCTCTCTCCCTCTCTCTCTCTCTTTCCCTCTCTCTCCTCTCCCTCTCCCCCTCTCTCCTCTCTCCCTCTCTCTCTCTCCCTCTCTCCTCCCTCCCTCTTTCCCTCTCTCCCTCTCTTTCCCTCTCTCCCTCTCTCCCTCTCTCTCTCTCTCCCTCTCTCCCTCTCTCCTCTTTCCCTCTCTCCCTCTCTCCTCTCTCCCTCTCTCCCTCTTTCCCTCTCTCCTCTTTCCCTCTCTCCCTCTCTCCCTCTCTCCTCTTGTCCTTCAGCTGCACTGCAGGTGGAAATCATGCCATCCCAGGGGGAGATCAGCGTGGGAGAGTCCAAGTTCTTCCTTTGTAAAGGTGAGTCACATTAAGAGTGTGTGTGTGTGGTGTGTGTGTGTGTGTGTGTGTGTGTGTGTGTGTGTGTGTGTGTGTGTGTGTGTGTTTGTGAATGTCCCTGTAGTCTATACACACACACTAGTGTAGGAGAAGAGTGGATGTTCCTGTAGTCTGTACACACACACACTAGTGTAGGAGAAGAGTGAATGTTCCTGTAGTTTACAGACTAGCAGTGGGTCTCAGATGCCTATAGTGTGCTTACAGAGAGAGAGGGAGAGAGAAAGAGAGAGAGAGACCACATATTGGAGTGAATTCTCCCAGTCAAGAGAGGAGTGTTTCTGCATCAGTATGGTTTCAGTGGGAGTCTATGGTATCAGTGTTGTTCATATGTAGGATCAGGGATGTCTGACTGACCACTCTTCTGACCAAGGAGTCACCACTGCATAGAAAGCCTTGATTATCACAGTGAGACTGTCCTCTCTAAATGCATGGGCAGGTCCAACAGCAGTGGCCTCACAGACCAACTATGCACCACACACCCCTGATAGGAGAATCTGGTTTGGAGATGAATCCATCTATGCACCACACACCCCTGATAGGAGAATCTGGTTTGGAGATGAATCCATCTATGCACCACACACCCCTGATAGGAGAATCTGGTTTGGAGATGAATCCATCTATGCACCACACTACCCTGATAGGAGAATCTGGTTTGGAGATGAATCCATCTATGCACCACACACCCCTGATAGGAGAATCTGGTTTGGAGATGAATCCATCTATGCACCACACACCCCTGATAGGAGAATCTGGTTTGGAGATGAATCCATCTATGCACCACACACCCCTGATAGGAGAATCTGGTTTGGAGATGAATCCATCTATGCACCACACACCCCTGATAGGAGAATCTGGTTTGGAGATGAATCCATCTATGCACCACACCCCTGATAGGAGAATCTGGTTTGGAGATGAATCCATCTATGCACCACACACCCCTGATAGGAGAATCTGGTTTGGAGATGAATCCATCTATGCACCACACACCCCTGATAGGAGAATCTGGTTTTCTGGTGTGTGTTGGGATTTCTGTTTTCTTTTCTGAGTTCTTACATCTCTTCCTGACTTTATGCACCTTTATCAACCTGTTTTCATAACCTGGAGATGCAAACGTGTGTGTGTGCGTGTGTGTGTGTGTGTGTTTATACGGCATGCTGTTTGTATTCCATCCTGAATGAAGCTGCGAGTGAAATCCTGGGTGTTGGACATCTTTCCTTCGCTCTTGACTGTGACTTCAAAGCCTGAGGAGCCTCTCAGCTCCTCTCCTGATTTATTTACAGCTGCTATATCATCCAAGCAGATGCATGTGAAATATTTATTAGAGAGATTGGGAGATTTACTGCACATTTACTGTGTCCTTCAGACAAGAGAAAGTATGCAATATGCAAAAGCCTATAATAGAAATGCATTCATACTTACACACTAGACACACAAATACATCTCATCTCTTCACTGTAATACACTATCTCTTATTCATCATGCACTCACAGCATATTACTGTTATATCTCTACTCTCTCACTATGATGTAGAAACAGAGTATTGCTCTCTTTATCATTATCTGTGTGTGTGCGTTGCATGTGTGTGTGTGTGTGTTTGTATGTGTGTGTGTGTGTGCGTGCGTGTGTGTGTGTATCTGTGTGTGTGTGTGTTTGTATGTGTGTGTGTGTGTGTGTGTGTGTGTATCTGTGTGTGTATCTGTCTGTGTGTGTGTGTGTGTGTGTTTGTGTGTGTGTGTGTGTATGTGTGTGTGTGTGTGTGTGTGTGTGTGTGTGTGTGTGTGTGTGTGTGTGTGTGTGTGTGTGTTTGTATATGTGTGTGTGTGTGTGTGTTTGTGTGTAGGTGTGTTTGTGTTTTCTATGGCTTCTATCTGCCACTGACTCTGTCATTCCCTGGTTGTGCCCCAGTGTTTGGTGATGCCAAGGAGATCTTGTGGTTTGCTCCAAGCGGTGAGAAGATTGAGCCTGGCCAGGCAGACATCATTGTGTCTATGGGCGATGAGACCTCATCCACTCTTACCATCTACAACGCTGTCATGGACAACGCTGGAATCTACAAGTGTGTGGCCAGGAGCGGAGACAAGGAGGCTCAGGCCACCGTCAGCGTCAAGATATTCCGTAAGTTATCTGTGTGTGTGCGTTGCGTGTGTGTGTGTGTGTGTGTGTTTGTATGTGTGTGTGTGTGTGTGTGTGTGTGTTTGTATGTGTGTGTGTGTTTGTATGTGTGTGTGTGTGCGTGTGTGTGTATCACTGTCAGCGTCAAGATATTCCGTAAGTTATCTGTGTGTGTGCGTTGCGTGTGTGTGTGTGTGTGTGTGTTTGTATGTGTGTGTGTGTGTGTGTGTGTGTTTGTATGTGTGTGTGTGTGTGTGTGTTTGTATGTGTGTGTGTGTGTTTGTATGTGTGTGTGTGTGCGTGTGTGTGTATCACTGTCAGCGTCAAGATATTCCGTAAGTGTCCTGCCCCAGCTCAGCTGAGGTGACTTGGCACTTAATGCACTTAAAATACACTGATATTCCTTTTAGTTGTTCCAAAATACAGTACAGTGCTTAATGAAGTGTACTTAAAATATGGACTCTGTTAGCACCCTTGGCCAGTGGTTTTGAAAGTGGGGGCCGTGAGAGGGCTCCAGGGGGCCACAGGAAGTTGGAAGGAAAAGTAAAAGCAGATAAATAATTCAATAAATAAAACTGATCCCATTGGTTATAAAACTGCATTAAAATCATATTTAATCTGTTGCATATCTGAGCATTACTACTATTGCTGTTATTAATATTTTTATTATCCATAGTCTGCTTCTGATTGGCTGGCTTTCAAACATATCAAACATATTTTGATCTCATAAATAAACCAGAGTAACCTAGGTGGCAGAGACTTTTGCACCTGTTAGCTAGTCAGCTAGCTCTGCTAAAATGGACACATTTCTGAAAAGAAAAAGCAGTTGAGCAGCGAAA
>JAIFZK010000009.1:26700000-26710000 GCA_027481765.1 Tenualosa thibaudeaui | reverse complement strand
ATGTGTGTTAGAGAGAGAAATAGTCAGCCTCAACGTGTTTGGTGTGCAGAAGGCCTCTCTCTCTTTTCGTGTGTGTGTGTGTGTGTGTGTGTGTGCTTGTAAAAGGGAGTCATCCTTAGGTTGTTCAGAGGACCCCAGTTCTCATACTAGTAGACCTAAGCTATACTTATACTGAACTTAGCCACCCTTACTGTCTCGTCATCTCTGCTCCTGTACCAGTACTACTACTACTAGTCAAGTCATCCAGTACTACTACTACTAGTCAAGTCATCTCTGATCCTGTACTACAACTAGTCTAGTCACCCACTGATCCTGTACTACAATTACTCTGGTTACCCAATGATCCTGTAATACAACTAGTCTAGTTGCCCAATGATCCTGTACTACAACTAGTCTAGTTGCCCAATGATCCTGTACTACAACTAGTCGTCACCTCTGCTCTCTCCTCTACTATAACTAGTCTAGTCATCCACTGATTCTGTACTAGAACTAGTCTAGTCATATCTGCTCCTGTACTAGAACTAGTCTAGTCATATCTGCTCCTGTACTAGAACTTGGTCCCTGTAGTCCTGGCAGCAGCTGCTTGAAAGTCTTCCTGTCCAGCAGCAGTAATGACAGAAATCATATCAACAGCAACAATAAATACAGGAGACTGGGAGAGTTATTGCTGTTATTTGTCTGTCAGTGACAACACATTTTATAACACTGAATAAGAGTCCCCAGCCTACAGCAAACAAAAAGAAAACTCTGAATGAAAGACAAAATCGATGAAGAGAATTGATGTCACAGTGAGGAAGAGAAGGGCAGATTTCTGAGAGGAGAGAGAAAGATCATCTTCTCAATGGAGCACAGTGAAGGAGAGAGGGAGGAAGGGAGAGAGAACAGATAAAAACAAAGAGACAGAAATAGAAGTATATATGGATAGATGGAAAGAAGAGAGAGAGAAAGAGTGAGTAAGGGGAACAAAGAGTGAAGGAGTGGTGTTTTTTCAGCCTTATAAATCTCTCATTTTTATCCTGCCATGGAAATGATGGCCCTAATCTGTTATCAGAGCCAGGCAGGACTTATCTTGTCCAGATTCTCTGCGTCTGGGCCCAGATGAGATGAGACTGTCTTGTGAGATCTCTCTCCACAAATCGCCCTTGAGCTGTAGAGGGTGGCAGAGCCCAGCAAACACAGACACACACACACACACACGGACACACATACACACACACACACAGACACACATACACACACACAGACACAGACACACACACACACACACACACACTCAGACACATACACACACACACCGACACATACACATACACACAGACACACACACACATACACACACGGACACACACACACACACACACATACACACACACACACACACACACACACACACATACACATACACACAGACACACGCACACACACACATACACACACACACACACACACACACACATACACACATACACATACACACACACACATACACACAGACACATACACACACACACACACACACACACACACACACACACACACACACACACACACACACACACACACACACACACAGACACACGCACACACACAGACACATACACACATACACACACACACACAGACACACAGACACACGCACACACACACATACACACACGGACACACACACACAGACACATACACACACGGACACACACACACAGACACATACACACACGGACACACACACATACACACACACACACACACACACAGAAATCGGGTGAGAAAGAGGGTGACAGAGCCCAGCAAGAACAGGAAGTACAGGCAACACTGGGGGCAGGTTTGGCATTGCTGTCAGGACTGCTCTGTCATCAAGGTGTGTGTGTGTGGTAGTTTGAGTAGTAATGCTCTGTTGTACTGTGTTGTGATCCTGCATTGATCAACAGGTCAATGTGATCCTGTGAACACTGACATAGACACTGACATTGTGTGTGTGTGTGTGTGTGTGTGTGTGTGTGTGTGTAGTCCAACCCAAGATCACGTTCTTGGCAAACCAGACGGCGTCGGAGCTGGATGAGCAGATCACATTGACCTGTGAGGCGACTGGTGACCCCACCCCCAACATCATCTGGAGCTTCGGTCGTCGCGTCTTCAACGAGGGCGAGCAGGTAGGCGACGTGCCCCCACACAGCTGTCGTGCAAAGGCCGCACCTGAGGAGTGGCAGGTCCTACACCTGCTGTCTCTTTTTTCTGTCTATTTATGTCTGTCTTCCTTTCTCATCTCCCTCTCTCTTTTCTTAAGTCTCTCTCTTTGCCTCTGTCCTTTGCCCTACGTCCTTACCTCTCTGTTAGTGTTCTGCAGTTAGCCTCTGTTACAATCTTGGTGTGTTAATATGCTGCAGTTAGCCTCTCTCTGTGTTGATATGCTGCAGTTAGCTTCTCTTTTTAATATGCTGCAGTTAGCCTCTCTCTGTGTTAATATGCTGCAGTTAGCCTCTCTCTGTGTTAATATGCTGCAGGTAGCCTCTCTCTGTGTTAATATGCTGCAGTTAGCCTCTCTCTGTGTTAATATGCTGCAGTTAGCATCTCTCTGTGTTAATATGCTGCAGTTAGCATCTCTCTGTGTTAGTATGCCGTGGTTAGCCTCTCTCTGCAGTTCGCATCTCTGTGTGGAAATATGCTGTAACTAGCATCTGTTAGCCTCTCTCTGTGTTAATATGCTGCAGTTAGCATCTCTCTGTGTTAATATGCTGCAGTTAGCCTCTCTCTGTGTTAATATGCTGCAGTTAGCCTCTCTCTGTGTTAATATGCTGCAGTTAGCATCTCTCTGTGTTAGTATGCCGTGGTTAGCCTCTCTCTGCAGTTCGCATCTCTGTGTGGAAATATGCTGTAACTAGCATCTGTTAGCCTCTCTCTGTGTTAATATGCTGCAGTTAGCATCTCTCTGTGTTAATATGCTGCAGTTAGCCTCTCTCTGTGTTAATATGCTGCAGTTAGCCTCTCTCTGTGTTAATATGCTGCAGTTAGCATCTCTCTGTGTTAGTATGCGTGGTTAGCCTCTCTCTGCAGTTCGCATCTCTGTGTGGAAATATGCTGTAACTAGCATCTGTTAGCCTCTCTCTGTGTTAATATGCTGCAGTTAGCATCTCTCTGTGTTAATATGCTGCAGTTAGCCTCTCCCTGTGTTAATATGCTGCAGTTAGCATCTCTCTGTGTTAATATGCTGCAGTTAGCCTCTCTCTGTGTTAATATGCTGCAGTTAGCATCTCTGTGTTAAGATGCTGCAGCTATCCTCTGTGTTTCCCTACTGACAGCTCTTAAGATGGATGGCTCTTTCCTTCTGTGTTTATCTGTGGTAGTGAGGCAAGGGTGACTGCCAGCCAGACACAGAAAAGGAAGACACTTGTGTTTTAAAGTGAGAACAAAGGGTCAAAAGTTAGGACACCACTAATCTATGTGCACACCTACAAAAAAGGGAGAAATTAATTTATAGTCCTGTTGTTCCAGGTCACCGACTGCTGGTAGGAAAAAAAAACTAAAACACTAAAACAATTGATACAACATAGATTGAATAATAAACCGGCTGTCAACACTAACTGAATGGGGCACAATAACATTGAGTTTCATCCTCTATGCCCAATTCAGTTAACATGCTGAGATGTTGCTGGGAGACTAACTTGTGGAAAATCTGTGGGATGATCTGGCCCTGTCCTGTGGCCATTGGAAATGCATCATGGCAGGGCAAATTACTGATAATGTTCAGCAGGGGAGAGACAGGAGAGCTCAGCCTAATGAAAGGTGTGTCAGGACAGCCTCTCTCACACATGCAAACACACACACACACACACACACACACACACACACACACACACACACACACACACACACGTGTTGGCAGCCTCCTGTGAGCTGTGCGGACAAGCCCAGTAGTGCTTGTAAGTCTGTGATATTCCCAACCAGTTTATCCAATAGGCAGTCGGTTGGAGACCCCTACAGTGAGGGTTAGTAGAACAGCAGGGCTATTAGAAGCCCCGGGTTATTGTTGTTACCTACTGCCTCTCTCTGTCTCAGTACTGGAGTGGAGTTTCTGTGGGTCTCTGTGCTGGGTGATCCTGCATTGCAGGAGTTGTGATCACACCTCAGAGACCAGCATCCTGTGAAAGCGCTCTCTCTCTCTCTCACACACACACACACACACACAGACACACACACAAACACACTCTTTTACATTCTGTTTAGGCATTTAGCAGATGCTTTTATGCAAAGTGACTTACATTTGTCAACTATCAATTACTTCAGGGCCAGTCTCCCCTAGAGCACCTTAGGGTGGCAGCCAGGATTTAAACCCACAATTTCCAGACCACTAGCATGCTAGCTAGGCTCATTAACCTCTGCTACCACCGCTCCATACTCATACACGTACACATATACACATACTTATACACACACAAACACACACACGCGCACGCAAACACACATGCACACACACACACACACACGCGCACACACACACACACACACACACAAAGACATAATTTGAAAGCTACAAATGCTTTTTCACCTGCACAGAGAAAGCCAGCACACAGCTCCCACTCTGTTAGTGTAATCAACACTGGCGCAGAGATGTGCACATTGCTTTTCACTGGGGGGAGAGATTGAACCTGAATGGGTCTGTGTGAATGGCAATCTGGTTGGGTGCCTGCTGTGTACAGCCTGGCTGCCAGAGGTTCATATCCTGCGAGGCAAAAGAGGCAAAGCAGAGCCAATGAGACGAGCGAGGCAAGTGACTTCCTGTCACCATGGCTGCGTGGCAGAGGTGCCCCTAATTGAGATCCATTTGCATATGAAGCTATATGTGCATATTCAACCCCAGAGGAGGGAACATTCTGGAAGAAAGGCTGTATCCAGGCCTCAGGAAATGAATGAGCCTCGTAAACACATGGTGAGTGTGTGTGTTCACCATGTATTGCTCTGACGTGTGTGTGTGTTCCTGGAAAGCAAGAGTACAGGACGCTATTTGGGCCACAGTTGTCAGCAGGTGATCTGACTTCATTAATTCATTCATTCTGCACACCTGTTTCCTCTACACACTTTTCCATCTTCCTCCCTCTGCACACACATCTGTTCCTTTTTTTTCTTTCTCTCTTTCTTTCTCCTCTTCTCTCTCGTTCATGCTTTTCTTTCCCCCTCAGGGGACCGTCATTGCTATGAGCTCTCCCATCAAAAACAAGAGCATTAGTCTTTTTATCGGGGGTATAAAAGAAGAATAGATTGTGAAAGCCCAAGTCAATCCCCAGGCAATAATGTGAAGTCTCCTCTCAAAGTCCTGTCAACTGCTGCTCATGCTATTCAATCTGAATAAGCATTTCACTGCAAAGCCACAAGAGGAGATTGTGACACACACGCTGGACATAGGGGAGACTGTTACACTACTGGACATGAGGAGACTGTTGCACATGCTGGGACATGAATCCCCTCTGAGAGGGGGAGAGAAAACATTTACATTACATTTATGCATTTAGCAGATGCTTTTATCCAAAGCGACTTACATTTTTTGTCAACTTTCAATTGTTCAGGGCCAGTCTCCCCTAGAGCAACTTAGGGTTAAGTGCCTTGCTCAGGGGCACAACGGTGGCAGCTGGGATACGAACCCACAACTTTTCAGGCTACTTGCACGCTAACCAGGTTCCTTAACCGCTATGCTACCATCTCTCAGAAAAGAGAGAGGGAGAGCAGATGTTAAATGCCAACTGGACTGCATTTATGTAGCGCTTTTCTACTCCACCAGCCACTCAAAGCACTTTACAATTGTAAGGCTCATAACACACACACACACTCACACCTTAACAGGATCAGAGAGGCAAGACTTTAACCTGCAACCTTCAGATTGCAGAAGTACTACCTAAGGCTCATAACACACACACACACACACACACACACACCTGGAAAGTATCACAGAGTGACCCAGACTTGAACCTGCAACCTTCAGATTGCAGAAGGACTCCTCTACCTGCCGTGCTGCAATCCCTTCAAGGGAGGGAAGAGAAGAGGAGAGTGAGAAGAAACAGACAAAAAGAGAGGAGAGAGAGAAGAAACAGGCAAAGAGAGAGGAGAGAGAGAAGAATCAGGCAAAGGGAGAGGAATAGAAGAAGAGATGGAGCCCAAAGAGAACCGAGAGAATGAGAAGAGGTTGACTGAAGAGGGCGGTTTGGGTCGCTGTGTGATGAGGAGTCTTCCAGGGCTGGTTTAGCCTGACTGACCCCAGCGGGGTGGATCGATGGAGGAATAATGAGATCTCCTCTCCCCCCGTGGACACTCAGTAAACCCCGCATGATAAACCTCCTGTCATATCAGGGAGGACTGGGACCTTCTGCCTTCTGCTCAGCTGGAACTAAACTGACTGATGGAGTCTCCACCACCCACACATCTCTACTCCACCAACTCCACCCACACATCTCTACTCCACCAACTCCACCCACACATCTCTACTCACTCACCTCCACCCACACATCACTCACCTCCACCCACACATCACTCACCTCCACCCACACATCACTCACCTCCACCCACACATCACTACTCCACCCACACATCACTCACTCCACCATCTCTGCTCTACTACATATCTCTGCTTAACCCACCACCATTCATACATCTCTGCTCCATCTACAGCCAAAGCTAAACTACATCTGTTCTTCACCTCCACCCAAAGCTGAGGTACGTCTCAGCTGTGTCCTCCACCAACAGCTAAACTACATCACTGCTTGACCTCCTCCACCTAAAGCTGAATTGCATATACTGTATGTATATGTATACCTCATTATGCCCAAAGCTGCTCTCCATTGAGCTGCCTCTGAGGAGTCAGAGTACTCTGATATCTGTATCAGGGCACACGTGTCCTTGTTCAGTCTGATGATGAGCTGGTTATTAAGAGCGCCACCAGTGATCAGTCACAGGTCAATTAGCAGGGAGTCTCTCTGGACACCTGGAGGGGGATATTATCTCATCATGTGGAGAAGTGGCCACAGGAACACTGCTAGATTACATTAGTATCTCTCTCTCTCACACACACACTCACACTCACACTGTGTGAGTGTACACTGATTACATTAGTATCTCTCTCTCACACACACACACTCACACTCACACTGTGTGATTGTACACTGATTGCATTAGTACTTGCAGGTAGTAGTTCACTGACTTCATTTGCACTCTAATTTCCACCCCATAATTCCTGAATCTACATCCCACCCCCCTCCACCGCACACACACACACATATGCACATAGTGGCTGCTTCACATCATACACCATAGTGACCATGACTGGTTATGTGTATGTGTGTGTGTGTGTGTGTGTGTGTGTGTGTGTGTGTGTGTGTGTGTGTGTGTGGATGTGTCTCTGTGGATATGTGTCTTACAATTCTCCTTTTCATAGACCTCCCTCTGTAATCTGCACGGAGTATGCTGTTCTTACATTTTAATATACACCCACACACACACATAAACACACACACACATAAACACACCCACACCACATGGTTGCAATTCACTCAAACCCACACTCAAACCCATCCCATTTGTTATTTGAAACAATTATGTTGCAGATGAGAAATTATATCCAATTTCACACTTGAGATTGATTCTAATTTATTTATGCAGCCAAACCTGTGGTGCTGGTGTGATTTCCATAAGCGACGTGTGCTAGCATTTACTCGACGCTAGTTGACTCCTGTCCCTGTTTACCTGCAGTCGAATGTGTAAACAACATTTCCCCTAATTAGCTTGCGCATAGTCAGCCATACTTTTCTGCTGCTGTGTGACTGAGGAAGCAGCCTGACCCTGTTAGAATGAGCTCCCTCAGTTCTTCAGAGGAACTAGTTTGGAGTTTGATAACACTGAGTGACTCCTCAGTGCTCCTGAGAAAACATGAAGAGAGAGAGCGAGTGTATGTTGATGAGGTTTGTCCACAGGAGGCAATAAGGCTAACACATACCTTTAACATGATGGCCAAAGTGCATGTATATGTGTGTGTGCGTGCACCATTCTGATGGATAAAATATTAAGATTCATTAAGATGAATTAATTAATTAACACCAACGACCCCCTGCATGCTGTCTGGTTTCGGTAAGTGTGTGACTTTCTGTGCCATTTAGGGTTTTGTGTTTGTGTTTTTGTGTTTATTTGTTTGTTTGTGTACGTGTTTGTTTTGTGTGCATGTGCTCTCTGCAGGCTTCATGGACGCGTCCCACCAAACATAAGGTATGGCTACTGAGCATGTAGCCTTGGTCTGACCGCTAATAGCCTACTAACAACACTACCATTGCCACTAGCCCCGCCCACGGGCACACTCTGATTGGAGCAGAGTGTGGCCACTCACCCACATACAGTAGCCATTGGTTCAGATCTGTTTCTTGCCTTATCGGACCACTTATGCTAGGCTAGTTGGCTTGTGCTAACTTCTCTAAAACCATTTTGTGTAACAGATGCTAGCAAGCCTAGCTGTGTTTGTAGAACGTTAGTAAACCTTCCTGATATCTCAAGATGACGGGTAGTCTGGCCAGGGCGCTCGACCACAGAACCAAGGTTGCTGTGACGTTGTGGGTTCGCATCCCAGGCAGGCACCTTGGTTAAAGTTGTGCCGTAAACATGGGTGAGTGTCATGCATGCCAGCTAGCCAAGCTGTGTGTGTGGAACATTAGTAAACCTTCATCCTGACATCTCAAGAGTCTTCTAGTCAGTTGACTGGGAGTGGGGCTTTTCTGACGACTTGTCAGGGTGCTCCACTCCTGATCCGAGGTTGCTGTGAGGTTGCTGTGAGGTTGTGGATTTGAACCCCAAGCTGGACTGCACAGAATGACCTCTGTTGCCCCTGCACCCACTCCTGTTGATATCACTCACTCAATCTAATCTAGCTGAAATAGAACACTTCCCTAACAAGGGTTCTAACACCACCCAGCCAAGTTAAGCTAACCTCCACCAGGCTCTAGCTAGAACCACCGGATCCATAGTGAGTACTAGGGGCTAGAACCACCAGATCTGTAGTGAGTACTAGGGGCTAGAACCACCAAATCTGTAGTGAGTACTAGGGGCTAGAACCACCAGATCTGTAGTGAGTACTAGGGGCTAGAACCACCGAATCTGTAGTGAGTACTAGGGGCTAGAACCACCAGTACTAGTGAGTACTAGGGGCTAGAACCACCAGATCTGTAGTGAGTACTAGGGGCTGGTTGCATAGCAGCACCGTTCCCACTTAAACTGACTCTTAAACTGACTCTTAAACCGACTCTTAAACCGACTCTTAAACCGACACTTAAACTGACTCTTAAACTGACACTTAAACCGACTCTTAAACCGACTCTTAAACCGACTCTTAAACCGACTCTTAAACTGACACTTAAACCGACTCTTAAACCGACTCTTAAACTGACTTGACTCTTTTCTGGGTGAGGCTGAAGGTGTTGAGTGTTTGTTTATTTATTCTGTTTTATTTACATGTGTGTTTTTGTTTACCTCCCGTCTCTCTGATTCAGTTGAAATGTGTGATGACGGGGCTTTCAAAGATATATGATATAGGGGGATAGAGAGAGAGAGAAAGAAAAAGAGAGCCATCACTGTTAATGTGGATGTGAGAGGGGGATAGAGAGAGAGAAAGAAAGAGCCATCACTGCTAATAGGGATGTGAAAGGGAGAGAGAGAGAGAGAAAGAGCGAGCCATCACTGTTAATATGGATGTGAAAGGGGGATAGAGAGAGAGAGAGAGAGAAGGTGAGAGCCATCACTGTTAATATGGATGTGAAAGGGGGATAGAGAGAGAGAGAGAGAGAGAGAGCCATCACTGTTAATATGGATGTGAAAGGGGGATAGAGAGAGAGAGAGAAAGAGAGAGCCATCACTGTTAATATGGATGTGAAAGGAGGATAGAAAGAGAGAGAGAGAGAGAGAGAGAGCCATCACTGTTAATATGGATGTGAAAGGGGGATAGAGAGAGAAAGAGAGAGAGAGAAAGATTCTAGGCACA
>JAIFZK010000009.1:26690000-26692500 GCA_027481765.1 Tenualosa thibaudeaui | reverse complement strand
GCCCTGTGGAGACCTTTAAAACACAGCCCATGCGTAAGTCACACATGCACACACACACACACACACACACACACACACACATACATACATACATGCACACACACACTCACACACACACACACAGACTCACAGACACACACATGCACACGCACACACACACACACACTCACACACACACACACAGACTCACAGACACACACATGCACACGCACACACACACACACACACACACACACACACACACACACACATACATGCACACACACACTCACACACGCATGCACACACACACACAGACTCACACACACACACATGCACACACACACACACACAGAGTCTCACGCGCACACACACACGCACACGCACACACACACGCACACACACACACACACACACACACACGCGTGCACATGCACACTCTCTCTTTTCCTCCTCCTCTTCCACTCCTGCAGATCAGCCTGGTATGTCTACGACAACTTCTTCTGGGCCTCCTCATCCTGACCCCACACACACACACACACACACACACACACACATCTCCGAGATCATGTTACCTTCCCTATCACACAGGAGATGCCCAGCATTGTGTGTGTGTGTGTGTGTGTGTGTTTGTGTGTGTGTGTTTGTGTGTGTGTGTGTTTGTAAAGTGTGTGTGTTTGTGTGTGTGTGTGTTTGTAAAGTGTGTGTGTTTGTAAAGTGTGTGGGTTTGGATGAATTTTGTGTCATCTTAATGCTACTCTGACTTTCACAGCGACATATGTGGGACGTCACCCTTTCTTTGATGCTGTGGAATGCGTCTGTAGGTGTGTGTGTGTGTGTGTGTGTGTGTGTGTGTGTGTGTTACTATCCAGGTGTGCCCCAGGCTTTATTGGGGTGGGTGAAGAGTTGATACCCCTGTCCCTTTCTGACCCCCCCCCCGCCCCCCCCCAGCTCCCAAACCCTGTGCCCCTGTGTTCTATTGCTTATCCTTCCTCTCTTTCTCTTCCTGATACTGATGCATTATGGGATTTTGGAAGATGCCTCTAGCCAGCAAAGGCATATATGTGTGTAAGTGGTTTCATTATGTAAAGAAAGCCATATATGTTTTTTACTACATAAAGATGGATAGTTCTGGGTTGAGTTTGACTTGAATGCCTAATGACATTCTGAAGTGATTCTGACAAACAGAAGAACTGAATTGAAAACTGAAGGATGTCTCACTAGCTCAGCACACTGGCTCATAATATGGTCTAATAACCAGGATCAGCTAGTGCTCCCTTGCCTCTGTGTTTGAATACACCAGGGGCCCTGACCTGTGACCTCTTGGTGCTCCAGGATCAGTGGGAATAGTGGGGATATGTTAGCCCAGCCCAGAGGGAATGTCAGGGATGTCAGGATGGTGGTGGCGTAGTGGTTAAAGAAGCTGGCTAGTAATGTTAGTAGTCTCAATTGCTACCACCTCGGTTACCTTGAGCAAGGCACTGAACCCTAAGGTGCTCTAGGGGAGACTGATGTAATTGACGGCTGACAAATGCAAGTCGCTTTGGATAAAAGCATCTGCTAAATGCGTAAATGTAATCTAAATGAATATTCTTCAGCAGGTATCCCGGAGTTCAATAGGTCATGATGGATTCTGGATTATCAGAAGAGTGGCTGGTGTGTGTCTCTGGTGGAGCCAACCTCCAGTAGACAAGAGTGGAGAACAGCCCCCTCCCAGCCTGTGCAGTGGGAGAGTAGCACTAGTGTTGAGCAGAAGTAAGGTGTGTGTGCAGAGGCAGGGATGGCTTCATGTGAGTGTGTCAGACTCAGTGGGAGAGTAGCACTTGTGTTGACTCTTTTGTCTTTTGTGCCGAAACACCAAGTGTGTTTTTACTGTGAGCCCATGGGCCCGCTCACATATTTAGTGCTGTGTAATTATTGAAGAGATTTCTTCCTCTGTGTCGCTTTCTAGGGGGATACTGACTGCAATGCACTGTACTGAGGTCTGCCTGACAAGACTCAGAGAGGCTCATTGTTTGAATCTCCGTAAGTTATTTAGGACCAGACACACACCTGAAGCTTTTCTCTGAGAGATTATCAGTTATTTAGGGCTAAGCGCCGCTTTAAGCAGGCGTTAGCATCTCTGTTTTGTTGCATCTTTTATTGAAAAAGAGCATTTAAGGGAATATATTTGGTTTGAGCTGAATCTGTTTGCCAGTGTCTGGGGGGGAGTTAGGGGCAGAGTGAGGAGCAGAGGTAGAAGCAGAGGTAGGAGCAGAGGTAGGAGCAGAGTGAGGAGCAGAGGTAGGAGCAGAGTGAGGAGCAGAGTGAGGAGCAGAGGTAGGAGCAGAGTGAGGAGCAGAGGTAGGAGCAGAGGTAGGAGCAGAGTGAGGAGCAGAGGTTGGAGCAGAGGTAGGAGCAGAGTAAGGAGCAGAGGTAGGAGCAGAGGTAGGAGCAGAGTGAGGAGCAGAGGTAGGAGCAGAGTGAGGAGCAGAGTGAGGAGCAGGGTTAAGAGGTTCTTGATGGATGTTTGGCCCGAGGA
>JAIFZK010000009.1:26682500-26685000 GCA_027481765.1 Tenualosa thibaudeaui | reverse complement strand
GTGTGTGTGTTTGTGTGTGTGTGTTTGTGTGTGTGCGTGTGTGTGTTTGTGTGTGTGTGTGCATGTGTTCGTGTGTGTGCTCAAACACTGAGAGTGTGTGTGTGCCTGTGTGTGTGTGTCTGTGTGTGTGTGTGTGTGTGTGTGTGTGTGTCTGTGTGTGTGTGTGTGTGTGTGTGTGTCTGTGCGTGTGTTTGTGTGTGTCTGTGTGTGTGTGTGTGTGTGTGTGTGTGTGTGTGTGTGTCCTTATGTTCTGTATCTAACTGTGGCTCACTCCTCCCTCATCCTCTCTGTCCTCCAGACTCATCTATCACACACAAACCACAAAAACCATAAACTCTAAACTCTGTATGTGTTTGTGTGTGTGTGTGTGTGTGCGTGTGTGTGTGTGTGGTCCAATCAGTACCAATACTGCACAGTTTCTAGACTAATGCTGTAGTGTGGTGTGTGCTAACGTGTGTGATGGGGTGTGTGTAGCACTCTCTAATGCTGTGGTGCGTCACATGGATCAGGCTCTAACCCATGCTAATCCCCCCACTAGATGTTCCCCAAACCCAACTAAACTAACAGACTCTTAGCCAGCAGGTAGCAGGTCCTTCAGACCCGTCCAGAGTCAGTAGCCTTCTGTCTGATTGCGTATCAGGACCTCACGGCTCCTGGGAGCTACACCACACACACACACACACACACAAGGCTCAGGCGCTCCTGTCCACAGGCTCTCGAGTCAAAGTGTGTTTATTTGGTTGTTTGGTTGTTTGTTTTGTCTGTTTGGTTGGATCATGTTACATCAAAGCAAACACTCTTCAACAACAAACAAATCCTTCAATGACTTGTCAACAGTTCAGGTGAATTGTTCAGTCAGACTCATGTGAATGAGCAATACTTGAATCAAAATCAGAATCGGAATCTGAATCAGAATCGGAATTGATTCTCCAAGTTCCCAGAGTATTCATGAAGCAATTTGGACAGTGCCATTGGCTGGGAGTTTGACTGCAGGGTGGGATTCCTATGGGATTGGGGGGAAATGGGAAAGAAGTTTTGTTTTGCCTTGTTTACTGTTTATTGTTAATTGTTTACTGGTTGACAGACAGTGTGCCCACTGACCACCATGTCCTGAAATTGCTTAATGGATCAGAGAAATGTATGTGTGTTCATGCGTACGTCATGTGACAATGTGCTACTTTACTAGTTCACGTATTGTGTTTTCTCAATTTGTTTTCTTAATTGTTTGTTTGTTTTTATTTGTTTTCCTCAATGTTTGTTTGTTTTGTGTTGTTGTTATTTGTATATGTGTTTGGCCCTCTTGTTTTGTTCCTTACTCATGTTTGCATCATTCTGTTCATGTTTTTACTCTCCATGTGACTCCTCCTCCTCCCCATGCCCTGTGCCCTTGCCCTCCTGTCAACCAATCACATGTGTGCGTGTGTATCATGTGACTTTGTCATGTGACTCTTGCATGGTCCTGGTGGCTGGTCCCACGCTGATGAGCAGAAGGTAACTGTTGATCTTTTGTTGTTGTTGTTTTGTCTGAACACACACACACACACACGCACAAACACATTAACACTCATTAGCCATAAAGACAAAAAAAAGCTGACAGACTCAGTCATCCAAGACAACAGACAGATAGAACAAGCGAACAGACAGTAAAGTTAGAAAGGCCCACCGCCATCTGTTCCTTATCTCAGCAGGGGCTCACACAGAGTGAGACCGCTGTGAGAATATCGTCTAACCATTTACACACACACACACACACACACACACACACACACACACACACACACTTGTTTATGTCCTTCCCCGTTCTCTCCCTCCTTCTCTCTCCCTCCGTCATTGTCGTTCGGGTCGCTCCCTGCATGTGAGTCCCGTGCCGTGCCGTCCCGTGTCGTGTCATGAATGTTTGCTATCTCTCCATATGTGTCTCATATGCATGGTGTGGTAGAACAAACGAAAGGAACGGAAAGAAAGGAAACTAAACGGTTGAAGGCGGAGCGACAGAGCAAGAGCAAGAATCTGATTGGCTGCTGGTCCACACCAAGCCGAGCAAGAAGCATCTTTCTGTCTCCAAGCTGCAGTGGCATCCCATGTGGAAATAGCCCCACCTGTCCTGCTAGAGTAATGCAAAGACTAGGGAAAGTATCAATGTAATACCCGTCCCCAGCGATAGCCATTCCTAGTAGGGACCATGGAAGTCTTTGAGAATCATAATCCCATCGTTTGTAAAATCCCAGCAAACATTTTCATGTGGAATTACAGTAGCGGAAACAGGTGCTGGATGTGGGATTAGAGTAGCGGACACAGGTGCTGGATGTCCCAGAATGCCTCTGTGTTCCTTGTTCACTCACACACAGAGTGTGTGTGTCCCAGCTGGGGGCTCAGTGCAGCACTAGTGTAGGATGGGGTATGTTGTGTGTGTTGGGTGTGTGTGCTGGGTGTGTGTGTGTGTGTGTTGAGTGTGTGTGCTATGTGTGGGTTGGGTTTGTGTGTGTGTGTGTGTGTGTGT
>JAIFZK010000009.1:26667500-26675000 GCA_027481765.1 Tenualosa thibaudeaui | reverse complement strand
CACAATAGAATATGGACCATTAGAACCTGGTCTCTGGACACCTGGCCACTTGAAAAGAGGTCACTGGAAACCGGTCTCTGATGGTTAAGGTCACTGCTCCCTAGTAACTAAGGTCACTGCTTCCTAGTAACTGAGGTCACCACTCCCTTGTAACTAAGGCCACCTCTCCCTAGCAACTGAGCACCGCAACCAATCAATTAGAGTCACCAATCCCTAGTAACTAAGGTCATTGCTCCCTAGCAACTGATGTCACCACTCCCTAGTAAGTGAGGTCATCTCTCCCTAGCAACTGAGGTCACCGCAACCTAGTAATTAGGGTCACCAATTCCTAATAACTAAAGTCACTGCTCCCTTGTAAGTAAGGTCACTGCTCTCTAGTCCCCAAGGTCACATGTCCCTTATGGCAAAGCTGTATCTGTGGCTGTAGCTGAACTGGTCAATGTTTCGGTTGGGCTGTGTCTCTCCAGGCCAAAGGTGGGCTATGGGCCACCCCGTTTCTCTCTTGTCCTCTTCACCTTCTCCCCTGTCTACCTCTCTCTCATCTTCCCCCAGCATCATCCTTCGCCAACACTCTCTTCCTCTTCTCCTCCTTTCTCTTCCTCCCTCTCTTCCCCTCTCTCTTCCCTCCTTTTCTCTCTCTCCTGGTGTCCTGATTGTGTGCTCAGTCTGGACCTCATATGGCCTGTACCGAGCGACCCATCAGCCTTTGGTTCTGAGTGGACGCAGCCCTCCCTCTCTAACCCCTCTCACTCCCCCATACTGACCCCTGACCCCTGTCTTGCACGGAGTTGCTTCTTAAGACAGTTCTGGGGCAGTACACAGACCAAAGCATGTGCAGTGACTCATATTCATCATGCTGTGGAAAGACATAGGTTCACTTCCACACTACACCATTCATATTGGGCCCTGATCAACAGGAACCATGGTTCACTTCCACACTACACCATTCATATTGGGCCCTGATCAACAGGAACCAAAGTTCACTTCCACACTACACCATTCATATTGGGCCCTGATCAACAGGAACCAAAGTTCACTTCCACACTACACCATTCATATTGGGCCCTGATCAACAGGAACCATGGTTCACTTCCACACTACACCATTCATATTGGGCCCTGATCAACAGGAACCATGGTTCACTTCCACACTACACCATTCATATTGGGCCCTGATCAACAGGAACCATGGTTCACTTCCACACTACTCCATTCATATTGGGCCCTGATCAACAGGAACCATGGTTCATTTCAACACTACATTCATATTGGGCCCTGATCAACAGGAACCATGGTTCATTTCAACACTACATTCATATTGGGCCCTGATCAACAGGAACCATGGTTCACTTCCACACTACACCATTCATATTGGGCCCTGATCAACAGGAACCATGGTTCACTTCCACACTACACCATTCATATTGGGCCCTGATCAACAGGAACCATGGTTCATTTCAACACTACATTCATATTGGGCCCTGATCAACAGGAACCATGGTTCACTTCCACACTACATTCATATTGGGCCCTGTTCAACAGGAACCATGGTTCATTTCAACACTACATTCATATTGGGCCCTGATCAACAGGAACCATGGTTCACTTCCACACTACATTCATATTGGGCCCTGATCAACAGGAACCAAAGTTCACTTCCACACTACACCATTCATATTGGGCCATGATCAACAGGAACCAAAGTTCACTTCCACACTACTCCATTCATATTAGGCCCTGATCAACAGGAACCATGGTTCACTTCCACACTACATTCATATTGGGCCCTGATCAACAGGAACCAAAGTTCACTTCCACACTACACCATTCATATTGGGCCCATGTTCAACAGGAACCATGGTTCACACAGTGGACTCACACTAGTGTTGTGTCTTTTCCAGTATTTACTTGTCTATGGAGATACGTGTGTATTACCTGATGCAGTCCATATCAGGTGCTAAAAAACATTTCAGCACATCTAACATGCCTGTCTGTTTTGTTTTGGCCCCAACCCCAGGATTATGACATGGTGACGTGTGTGTGCAGAGTGTGTGTGTGTGTGTGTGTTTGTGTTCTCTCTGAACCGTATCTACTGATGTCATTTTCCGTGCATGACGCCCACTCCGCTTCTCTCATCTGCTTTAGTGGAGAAAGAGCAGAGCGGTTGCCCCCCCTTACCCATCTGGCCCACTTTTGGCCTGGTTACAGCCCGGTTACGGCCTGGACTCTGCCCAGAGTCACCTGTCTGCTCATTTACGCACACACACACACACACACACACACACACACACACACACACACACTAGCAGCTCTCCCAGGAGGGTCAGGGGAGCGGGAGAGATTTGGAAGCTTGTTTTGTTTATCTGCATAACACTACTCTTATGTCAGCACTGTGTTTTTTTTTGTTTTTTTCAGTTTCACACATGGCATGACTAGTGTGTGTGTGTGTGTGTGTGTATGTGTGTGTGTGTGTGTGTGTGTGTGTGTGTTAGTCCAGCTGTGTCATAAGTGGGCTGACACAGCCCTCTTCCCAAAACCTTCCTTCTGTTAAATGTGCTAGCTGATGACACACACACACACACAGACACACGCACACGCACACACACACACACACACACAGCTGGCTCAACTGGTGCGTAAGCCCAGTTGACACAGATGCTGATGATCTTAACAGTTCTCCAACAGAGGGAGCTAGCTTCACCAAACACAAACCCATGCTATCAGACACTCTACAAGCATCAGGCCTGTACTGCATCAACATGATATCATAACGTTGCGTCTGTGTGAATGTGAGTGTGTGTGTTTGTGTGTGTGTGCGTGTGTACTGACCTGACAACATTTCCTGAGGCTTACTTTATTTATCTTGCTATGTAGGATATGGTGTGTGTCCACATTGGTCATACCCTGGGTAGCTGTGGATGCTAGCATAGCGTAGCATGTGTAGCATCACAAATCCACTTAGGTCTGCTGTTCATGTTTGCCGCTCACTGGTTGATTCAGATAATAGATGTGCAGGTTTTTGAATGATTTTTCTTTCAGTAGCAGTATGTGATACCTGACTTAAGCTTTTATGGTTCTACAAACTCTTTTGGTCTGGCATCATAGGTTTTTTAACACTTAACTTCTTCTTTTTTCTGTCTAATATTTGGAAATATGAGTACAGGCCATCTCCAATCTGACCACCACTGATCTGATCAGTAAATCAGGTAGATGTTCAACATGCATACTTATGTAGCAGATTTATACAATGTGGCCAAGAAGAGTTGACTCAGAGATGTTGTATTTGTATGCATTTGCGTGTGTGTGTGCGCGTGTGTGTGTGTGTGTGTTTCTCACGTCTTCCCCTCACACTCCTTCAGTCTCTCCATGCTCTTGTCTAGAGTGCTGCTGTTCTCTCACACACACACGCTAGGCTGCTAACACCACGCTAGGCTGCTAACACGCTACGGCTTCTTTCTGTTGACTAACTCACTTAAACTTCCTTTTGTTATTCTTAACGTTTTATCTCAACTAACCTTTCCAAATTATGTTTCTGTATTTGACATCTCTCTTTTCTCTCTCTCCCTCTCTCTCCCTCTCTCCCTCACTCCCCTTTTTCCCCTGTTTCTCTCCCTTGTCTCCCTTTCTTCCTTGTTTTGTTTTGCACATGAATTCTGGGATATTGATGGACCATCACATTGCCCCACTTCCTTTATGCACTGTTTTGGGAACTTCCTTGTGCTTCCTTTGTAAACTGTCAATTATTTTGTATTTTTTTCAATTGTCCCTTGCGGTATGTTTGCACGTGTGTGTGTGTGTGTGTGTGTGTGTGTGTTGTGTGTGTGTGTCCAGCCACCCTGGGTGGCTGCAGTGTGACATACACTCTGGTGTCTCTGGTTCTGTCACTGCTGGCAGTTCCGATGCTCTCGTAAGCGGGTCGGGTCGGTGCGGTGCGGTGCGGTGCCCTGGCCAGAGAGGGAAGGAGACGTCACCGAGGGAGACGGGATGGGACGGCCCCGCCCCCTGCCCCGCCCCTCTCTCCTGCTGGGGGACTCTATGTTTTCTATGCCTTTCGCTCCTCACAGGCAAAACAAACAAACAAATAAACAACAACAACAACAAAAAACATCAAAAGATGGAAAGGAGCGAAGATGAGCTTCATTTCACCGGTAACACCTCATAATCCAGTGTGTCCATCGATCTGTAGTCAGACACCAGAATGTGATCTAATGGCCTATTGACTTCATATTGGTGCAGATCTATCAACAGTATGTAAACACAACTAGTTCAGATAGCTTGTGCAGACATCCATAGGGCATCCCACAACCATAGTCATCCTCCCCTCTTCCTCAGCAGTCAGGCATGTAGGGTCCTTGTGTTTGAGACATTTCTTAACCACTCAGTGCTAAATGATCAGCTGCTGTCTTACTAAGGATCTGGAAACAGCTGTTATTATAAAGTGTTACCAGTTTGTCAGTGTCATTTTAACAGAGCTGAATACTTGGTACTTATATCATTCTGAATGTTGTGGGATTTTGTTTTTTTATTAATTGTCATTCTTTTTCTGTCATTCTAAATGAGTTTTCTGATTTAGTGTCAGCTTTCTTTGCTTTGGTTATTTTTTTTTAACATGCATTTCTTTGAAGATGCCTGAACGATAAAGGGTTTCTGTGCAGAATGTGATTGGCCTGTTTGTTATGATGTAGTTAAAGGGTCAATCCCTAACTGGCCCATCGTGTCTCCCTCTCTCACACAGAACCACACAATTTTATTTTGCTGTGATTTTGTTTTGAGAAAATGTACATAGTTAAGCAAAAGAGAAACAAATGTGTGTTTTTTTATTTTTGGCTCTTTAGATTTCGGATCTTTTCTTTTCTTTTCTTTTCTTTTTGTTTTTGTTTTTGCTTCTTACTTGAAATGGGTAAATATTCTAAACTAATGCCACTGCAGTGCAACTTCTACATCAGTCTTTTTCTAACTATGAACCAGTGTGAAGTCTGAAGAAAATGCCAAGCAGTTGTATCATATTGCTAATGAGAATGCAAGCAAAGCTCTGAGTCTGTTGAAGCCATCATGCTGTTAGTAGGCGATTGAAGATCTGGTGTGTTGAGGTTAACACGCACACACACACAGACACACACACACACACACACACACACAAAAACAATCGTTTTAGAGCATTTCTGTGTGAATACATGTAAGATGGTGGACAGTGGGTTGGCAGATCAGATGAAAGGTGCAGAAGATGAGTGATCTATTGTGCCCTGTTTTGTCTTCGTTTCAAGCGGTGATGCCATGACAGCATGACAATGTAATTAGTTTCATCTTATGGGAATTAAGCAGAACAATCACACTTCACTTGACGCACTCTTTTACCGATCCTCCAATTTCGCCCCTGGCCTGGAATTCTATCACTTGTGGTAAGCCATTTGAGCTTTTTGTCAAACTGTCTCAAAGGCTGTGCCTTTATGTGTGAGCGCTGATGTAACAATCCCGCTGTAGCCTTGCAGTCGATATTTGGATCTCAAAATTCCTGCAGTTGTCTTTGCCACAACAGCTTCCATTTTTATATATCCACAAAAGCATTTGCTGTGTGAAAGCACTATGATTGTGTCAGTGTGGTAATGTAATGTTACATATAAACTTTTATTATTCTGACTTATCCGGCAACTCCCATGTTTTGTACATATATAATATGTACAAAAAAAAATTCAAATGTGTGTAAAAGCTGAAATGGCTCGCCATATTGGGAAGTGAGTTTAGGCTCCGCCCTTCCTGTTTGAGCAGTGGTGTTTCTGATTGGCTGGGCTGTGAGGGCTCTGAGGCTCCAGGGCAGCTGGCTTGCCATCATCTGTTCCAACTGGCTTCATAACCTCTCAAATGAATGGAAGTGAATGATGGCAGATTGACCAGCCCGCTGCTCTGAGCTTGGCCAGGAGCCGTTAGCACTGGCTGAAATTTGGCCCAAAGCCAGATGCAGTCTGGGGTACTTAGATTTGATTGTCACCAATGTCTCGTCTCCAAACACCCTTTCTCCCCCTCTCTTTCTGTCTCTCATGCTCTCTTTCTGTCTCTCTTTCTCTCTATCATGCTTTCTTTCTCTCTCTCTTTCTACATCTGTTGTGCCTGAACGTGTGTGTGTGTGTGTGTGTGTGTGTGTGTGTGTGTGTGAGGCCCAGTGAGGGAGAGAAGGGGGAGCTGTGAGGTGGTTTGTGTGTGATCTCTCTCATGCTATGCAGACTCATCCATGAGAGTGTCAAGTAAGGTGTGTGTAATTTCATTCAAAGTGTCTTTGGCTGCACACAACAGGGACCCAAGGGGTTGAGTAAAAAAAAATGTTAAGAAATCAAGAGTAGCACTGTTCATCACACATGCACACACACACACACACACACACACACACACACACTCACACACACAGACAGCCATCCATATGCAGATGTTTTGAAGTGGATCCTTGTGGTAATAAAGATGTGCACCCTGAAGCAGAGTGCTTGGGGAATGCATGTGCCAATCAAAGCCCTGACCCCGCCTCTCCTCGTCGTCTTTTCTCCGCCTTTCTCTCACGCCCACTACAGGCAGCCCTGCTGACGTGTGTATGTGTGTGTGTGTGTGTGTGTGTGTGTGTGTGTGAGTGTGAGTGAGTGTGTGTGTGTGTGTGTGTGTGTGTGTGTGTGGGAGGGGCGGGGGTTGTCTGGTGCTGTTAGGTTACACACACACACATGTCTCTGTTTACAGAGTTTTAGACACACTCCTTATAACACGTGTCTATGTTTACATATGTTAATGGTTATATGTGTTTAAGACACACTCCTTATAACACACACGTCGATGTTTACTTGTGTTTTAGAGACACACACACACATATTTCTGTTTACATGTGTTTCAGTGTGGGAAAATGTAGAATTCTGATTAACTGTATAGAGTTGTTAGTTTAAACTTAACACATGGTATGAGTGTGAGTCAGAAGTGACTGTGTTTGTGTGTATGTGTGTGTGTGTGTTTGTGTGTGTGTGTGTGTGTGTGTGTGCATGCGCTACTTGATTCCTTCCTCTGAAGTAGACTGGCTCTGTTTGGTAAGTAGTCAGCGCTTTTCTCCTCTTTCTCAATGAAAACACACACACACACACACTCCTCAGTTTGCATTCATCTATCCTCAGATGAAGCCCAAGGTATTATGAGAGCCTGCTCTATGTGGTGTGGGGGGGTGTGTGTGAGGGTGTGTGTGGGTGCTTGTCTCCCTAAGATAACTGAACGTTTTAATGAGCCTCTGCTTTTCTGTTTACCACTTACCTGTCTGAATAAATAAGGAAAGAAAAAAGAATTACTAATTGTTTCAAAGAACATTTTTTCATTGTGATTATGTACTGAAAATGTCATTTGAGTTTAAAGGAATATAATTATGGTGTGGCTATTCATCTGCATGTGTGTGTGTGTGTGTGTGTGTGTGTGTGTGTATCTGGAATATTCTGTTCTCAAAGCACTGGATGAAAATGTGTCATGGGGAAATTATAGAGTTTGC
>JAIFZK010000009.1:26632500-26652500 GCA_027481765.1 Tenualosa thibaudeaui | reverse complement strand
GCATCTCCTCTCCCTCTCTGTCTCCCTCTATCTCTCTCTCTCTCATTAGTTCAGTTGCTCCTCATACACCTCTGGCACTGGGTCAGCCATCAGGGCTTCGTTTTCCAAAACCAAAGTTGCTAACTAAGTTAGTAGCTTTGTTGGTTGCAATGCATTGAGCTAGTATGGTGTTGCCAAACGGAGTAGTAGTCTCTGTCAGACCCAGGTGGCCCCCACTGGAGACAACTCCATCTGCTTTACTATCGGATAGTAGGGGTTCTGTTTGGAGCGCACAGTCTCTTTCTCTTCTTTTACCTTTGGATCATTGTCAGGCAGTCTTTATTTCTCTCTCTCTCTCTCTCTCTCTCTCTCTCTCTCTTTCTCACACACACATGCCTTTTTTCTAATGCTGAGGTAGCTACTGTTTTTTAGTTGCCTCTTTCTGATGGTGTTCTCCACTGTCGTCCCTATGACCCCACCCTCCCATCTCCTTGGGACCAATCACATCAGAGCCTTTTCAGAAGGGTGAGAGAAGGGGAGGAGCACAAGGCTCCACAGTCCCCAAACTCCTCCCACTCAACCAAACACACTGCCATCTCTGTCAACACAAACACACTGCCATCTCTGTCATGTCCTCTGCTTGGCTAATTAGAAACTGCTGATAATAGTCTCCATTCCCTTCCCCTCGTCTGTGCTCGGAGCAGAACTGTCACTAATCTGGAGTCTGCCCCTCTGAAACACAACAAGTGTCCAGCCCAGTTGAAGGGTGTCAGACACTCACTGACCTGCAGGAGTGACACACACCTCCAACACCTATCTGCTCCTCTGTGATAACCCCCCTACACTCACACACACACTCGCATGTGTGCTCCCAGTGCAGGCCTTTCTCTCCCGTACATGTATTTCTAGCAAGCTCAGCTTCCAGCCTCCCTCCTTCTCTCCCTCCCTCCTTCTATCTCTCTCTCTCTCTCTCTCTCTCTGTCACATGTGTATATACCGAATACTAACCATCATCTGGACCTTGCCATAATGTCATTTTTTGTGTTCAATAAAGGTTACAAAAATAACCCATGTGTATGCTGTCTTTTTGTCACAAATATTTAGACAGATTCCTAAGGAAAGCAATTTAATATTTAATACTTACATTGCTTTAGGGTTTTATTAGCCTGGCCTTGCCTTCCTAGCACTTCCACTTGATTAGCATCTCCCTACAGTACTAGCCTGGATTTGATCCCAATGAGCTCGGACTTGATTATCATCTCCTCACAGTGCTAGTCTGGATTTGATCACATTGAGCTTGTTGTCTCAGGAGACATTTTAACCTGTCCAATCAGCAAACAGAGGGAGGGGTTGTGAACGCAGAGCTAGAATACCATTAGTCAAGGCAAGCTATCCGTTAGGGGCTGATCCAATCTTTTTAAACGTAAACACCTCAAGCAAGCAATCAAACCTCACTACCGAATATTCAGTAGTGTGGAGCCGTCCTGTCTTGTCTAGTTATAACTGACTCAAACCCACAGAGCCTGCTAGAGCAGTCCTGTCTTATCTAGTTGTAACTGACTCAAAGGAATAAACAACATACTTTGACTACAGAAAGGCACTGCTTGTAAATCATGTTACTGTGAGGAAAAGTCTGTTTTAGTAGAGCCATGTGCTGAAGGAGGATGGCACAGCTACTTCAGGGAGAGCACAGAGACGGTGGATCATGTTAGATCAGAAGACCCTTGTTCAGCTCTGCTGCTGCTACCAACACTAGTTGCCTTCATCCAAACATTTTCGCTGGAAACATCAGTTGGCTCGATGATAATAAATGATGAAAACTAATAATCCCCAGCGTACTCATATGGGTATCTTATCTGCAGGGATATCATATCTGCAAGGGGCATGGCTAACGTAACGGTTAAAACATTCTGATTGGACTAGCGGTTCAATCTGCTAATTTGATTGGCTAGAAGGATTTTTGTGGGCTGATTATCTCCTCCAGTTTTTATTGAAGGACCCAGAGCCGAGGACCCAAAACTGAACATGTTAGTTAGGCTCAGGTTAGCCTCTATCCTTGAAATTATCACAAGTCACATTAGCTTGCTATGTGAAATAGATGAAACTGCTTGAACTAATATGATATATCCTATCTGCCGTTTTATAGGGAAAATGTAGAAATCTGCAATTGCAGTGCTAAATTTTACCCCTGTTGTTTGATGTAAGATGTCTTTCACACGGACTTCACACGATTAAACTAGAACTTTGTCATGAAGTACATGATGTAATTGTCCAAAACACTGTTAATCCTTGACCAAAGAATTAAACACACAACAGAAACTAACATTCATTTCTCTTAGATATAGACTGTGTTATCACCAACAACTCCAGGTAGTCTAACATGTCTGAGTCAAATCTGCTAGGCTATAGAATGTGTTGATTAGATAATGCGTCTGCCCCAAAGTAGCAGCAATTGACATTCATTTCTGAGTAAATGATCATCCAAATTAAATTAACATTGAATGCACACCTAATCTGTGCATTTAGAAAACAATTACCACCAAGACAAGAATATCAAAAACATTAGGGAGTAAACAGGTGTGTTTACGTTTATTGAATTAGAGAGTGAACAGTTGTGTTTAAGTTTATTGAATTAGAGAGTAAACAGGTGTGTTTAAGTTTATTGAATTAGAGAGTGATCAGGTGTGTTTAAGTTTATTGAATTAGAGAGTAAACAGGTGTGTTTAAGTTTATTGAATTAGAGAGTAAACAGGTGTGTTTAAGTTTATTGAATCAAATATTTTACAATGTGTTTGTTCTTAGTAAATACTCATTCAGTAAAATCGGGTTGGACGATAGGTGCCTGTCACAGAGGACTGCTGAATGCTGTGGTTGTTTTCTTTTCACTGAAGCCAAATAGAACAAAAACAAACGGATGCCAGGATTTCCAAAATCAAATACCAGACACAGTATTCCGTTCTGCCACCAAAATTTACCCTCATTGCACAATTATATTGTGGGCGTGTGATACTGTTGGGTAATGTATGTGTGTGTGTGTGTGTGTGTGTGTGTGTGGGTGAGTGTGTGTGTATGTGTGTGTGTGTGTGTGTGTGTGTGTGTGTGTGTGTGTGTGTGTGTGTGTGTGTGTGTGTGTGTGTGTGTGTGTGTGTGTGTGTGTGTGTGTGTGTGTGTGTGTGTGTGTGTGTGTGTGTGTGTGTGTGTGTGTGTGTGTGTGTGTGTGTGTGTGTGTGTGTGTGTGTGTGTGTGCATGCGTGTAAGTGTGTAAAGGGCTTTCCCCTGTTGTCTTCCTTTTGCTCAGATGAGATATATTTCTCTGCCATACTGGTGGTAATTACATACTATATTACATACCAAGCAACTGCATAAGACAGACCCATTGACAGTGGTCTGTAAAACATGGTGGCATTGATTGATTGACTGTCCTGTCCTTCTCTGTTTCCTTCACATTTCCTCCCTGCTTCCTTCGTTAACAAGCTTAATTGGTTTCTATCACGTTATCCCTGTCTGGTCCCCGGTCTGTCTCTGTGTCCCTGTTCCTGCATGATCATCTGCCGTTGCCGAACCCGGACCGTCTTGACCGACGCTCTGCTCACCTGCCCTGGTTACTGACTCGCCGCCTGCCCCCGACCTACGCTCGACTCCTCTGCCCTGGCAACCCGACCCGACGTCTGTCCGTCCCCAAGTCCTCTGCCTGCCCTTCCCTGCTCTGCGCGACTCCTGCACCCCCGCGCCGAGGGGGCGCTTTCGGAGAACAGTCCCAACAGTCCCACTCCCCTTTCCCAAGTCTTTAAATAAAAGAGTATTTGCAATCGTGGTCCATTCTGTCTGTTCCGTGACAAGAAATTGATAATGTCCTAGAGACACGATTCCAGTGAATTAAAGCATTCAATTCACAGTTCTGCTTAGGTCCCCATTCTTGATTCCCACCCCTAGGCACTACCAACCTCATCAACACATGTATGTTGAACATGGATGCATTTGAATACAGTGCAAATTCAGCACAGGGCTGTGTACAGTCTGTGCAGTGTCTGAAAGCATATTAATTCTCATCTAGATGGCATAGGTTTCTAAACATGCAGTTTGGGCTGATTATCTTTTCCATTAATGGTACAACCAAAACTATACAGGCTTCATCCATGTGGAATAAAGGTCTGTGCAGGCTTGTGCAGATGATAATTGTAAATGGTCTTATCTCATTTTGGTCCACCAATATAATCAAATAGTCTAAACTAAATATTTTACAAAGGTATATGGGTGTTGTTAGGCATGAAGTGAGCGAAGATGAGTGCCGTTAAACCCCCTCAGCTGTGCTATATTCACGGTATAGACCAGACTGAAGGGGCTAATTGCTTTTCTAAAACAGTTACCACAATGCCTAGCTTGGTTTTATTAGACAAAGCCGCACCAACAAGAAATGTAGCGATTTATTCCTGAACATAAATTCTTCCACTGAGAAATATATTTCCTTTAGATGAATGGTTGTCAATGTAACTTTTGAAAACACAGCCAATGTAACTTTTGAATGGAGCAGCAATATAGAATGAAGTACGGTCCCAGTCATGCTATATTGGGGAATGTACAACAGCATCAAATACGATTCAACCAATCATAATCAAGGACCAGAACTATCCATTTCACAACATAGAGACCCATCTCTGTCCCATCTTCTTCCATAGTACACGCCCTATACATAGATACTGTACGCATGGGCAAATCAAATGAGGAGCACTATACATTTTGGTCTCATTTTGGAGAGATGATGGAGGCTACTTAAACCACCTAAATTACATATTTCCTAAAAACTAATATTCTCTAGATTTGATCACACAGGCATAGACTTGTTCTGCCTCCCTCCATCCCATGCACAATAGGGTTAAGACAATATTTAAAATGTGTAACTGAAATAGTCATTCTGCTGTTTCCCCAGTTGATGTACCTAGAATAGACCCATCATCCACACCTGTGACTACCACAGAGACTGTTAATTCTTTATTCTGATACTACATTTACCTCTTCAATCTAATAAACTGGTTTCTCGGAGACACTGTGATTTCTAATGAAGGTCACACTATCAGATAACCTCTCTGCCATCTTGTACCTGGAAAGTAAAATAAACAGAATAACTAATTAGAGTGAGTAAACCCACAGGTTGTATATGGTTAGGTGTGATACTGTTGGACCATGGCATGAGACATTTTTTTTTGTCTTTTATTTAGTTAAAATACAATTTTGTGAAGTTTGTTTTTCAGTTACTATTGATTTCGTATGCAGGAGGCAGACAATAATGCATGTACTGTATGAGAAATTGGCTACACTATTGGAATCTACATTAAAAACTGTATATTTGCAGATGTTCATACTAACTAGCCTTAGTACTCACAATCAACCATCCATTTGATAAAGCCTAAGATGACTTCTGTCTGTTAGGATAGGCTACACTTTTATCCAGGCATGTCTGCTATTTCTGCAGAGCAAACCACTCAATAACATAAACTCCTGCACTAAGTAAAATTATGCACAAGTTTACTTTAATGTGGTGCCCCTTGTGAAATGCAATATCATATGATATGATTTTATCATATGATTTTAACATTACTGTCCGTGCATTGACCTTTTTGACACCTTTGAATTATTCTAATGACAACTTCAGATGAGTCAAAAAGTGATGATTCACTGTACACCACGTACCTAACTATGGGCAGAAGTAAAGAGGAAGGTTTTAAGTGTAGACCTAAAGGTACTGAGAGTGTCCTGTTTGGCGTATGTATGGAAGGCGATTATTCCAAAGGAGAAACGCACAGTAGCAGAAAGCTCTCCCTCCTACTGTAGATTTACTACTGGAGACAATACTCTTGGTATTACAAGGAGATCAGCATTTTGTGATGGATGGGGTCTAGCAGGGCAGTAGGGGACAAGAAGGTCTTTAATATATGTTGGAGCAAGGCCATTGAGGGCTATATAGGATAGGATGAATATTTTTAAATCGATTCGACTTTTACACTTTGAGGGAGTTGGTGTAATAAAGACAGAATAGGAGTGATGTGTTCATATTTGTTAGTCCAAATGAGTGTGCAGGGTTAGTGCCACAGCATTTAGCATTAGCTGTAGAAACAGGAAGTGAAGCTTATGAGGCAAACAGGCGACTCAGACAGAAGGAGATGAGAGTGAAAGAGTTCAAATCCAAGGGTGAAACTAGTAGTTATACTGGCAAGACCAACGCTAGGAAGACATATGGTGGTGAGTTCAAGAAAGATGTAAGACTATGGATATTGGCTGAACATCAAGCCATTGACAGGTTGGGTGCCCCTGGAGCTGAATGTGTCAGGTTGGATACTTGTGGAGCTGAAGCCAACATGCACACAACTTCTGCCAAGTGGGAGAACTGTGACTGAGCTACAATAATATTATGATATTTAGTACAGTAATAATTAGCCACAGTTAAACAATGAAATTAAATCTTGGGAATGATAAAGTGACTGACATCATATCCCTCAGAGTTGAACATTCAGCTCTGCTGACTTGACTTGACTACTTGACAATGCATAGTCACCGTGAGGCAGATGTATTTCCCCTCCCTACCACCAGGGGCCAGTAGTCACTAACTCATGCCAAGCACATATGAAGGTAAGGAGAATTAAATTCCATCTGGTGTGGTTGTGTAAAATAAGTGAAAGTGTGTAAAGTAAGTGAAAGCCTGGTGATGTTTTAGGCTGTGGGCAAAGGCAGGACAGTACTGTGAGATTATACTGGTAGCCAGAGGTTATATACTGGTGGACAAAGACAGGGACAAACTTAGCTGGTTATATACTGGTGGTCAAAGACTGGGACAAACTTAGCTGGTTATATACTGGTGGACAAAGACGGGGACAAACCTAGCTGGTTATATACTGGTGGACAAAGACAGGGACAAACTTAGCTGGTTATATACTGGTGATCAAAGACAGGGACAAACTTAGCTGGTTATATACTGGTGATCAAAGACAGGGACAAACTTAGCTGGTTATATACTGGTGGACAAAGACAGGGACAAACTTAGCTGGTTATATACTGGTGGTCAAAGACAGGGACAAACTTAGTCAGGTGGGATTATACTGGTGGCCAAAGACAAGCACACACTTAGCTGGTTAGATACTAGTGGACAAAGACAATCATAAAATTATCTGAATTATTTACTAGTGGCCAAAGACTATCATAAAATTATCTGAATTATATACTAGTGGACAAAGACAATCATAAGATTATCTGAATTATGTACTATGCTCACATTTAACTAGATTATATACTAGTGGACAGACAAGCACACACTTAGCTGGTTATATACTAGTGGACAAAGACAAGCACACACTTAGTTTATTTACTAGTGGCCAAAGACTATCATAAGCTTATCTAAATTATACACTATGCTCACGTTTAACTAGATTATATACTAGTGGACAAAAACTATCATAAACTTATCTGAATTATATACTATGCTCACGTTTAACTAGATTATATATTAGTGGCCAAAGACTATCATAAGCTTATCTGAATTATATACTATGCTCACGTTTAACTAGATTGTATACTAGTGGACAAAGACAATCATAAGATTATCTGAATTATATACTATGCTCACGTTTAACTAGAGTATATACTAGTGGACAAAGACACGTTTAACTAGATTATATACTAGTGGACAAAGACACGTTTAACTAGATTATATACTAGTGGACAAAGACATGTTTAACTAGATTATATACTAGTGGACAAAGACAAGCACAAACCTGGCTGCACTCACGTCCCCTGTTTCACTGGTATGTAATCTCATGTCAGAAATCAGGTGGTAAAATAAACTGATGAAGTGTTTTCTGTGACACACTGGAGATCAGATGTAATGATTACAAATGACCAGTGGTCTTATGTAAGTAACACCTGGAGCTGAGCTAGACCAGTTGTAGACCAGGGCCAAATCAGTTCTACAGGGCCCGACTGAATCCAAAGTTGGGCCAGATTAGTGCCAGAGCTGGGCCAAAGGTCCCCAGTGTGCCCCAGTGTGTGTGTGTGTGTGTGTGTGTGTGTGTGCCTGGTGTCCAGACTCATTAATCATGTGTGAATGAGGTTGAAAGGGATGCAGTGGGCCTTCATACACTCCACCCCCTGGAGTTATTCTGGGGAACTGTGTCTTTGTGTGTGTGTGTGTGTGTGTGTGTGTGTGTGTGTGTGTGCCGTGTGTGTTCTGGGGGTGCTTACTGTCACACTCCTGCTTGCTCACACACTTTAGTTACCTCCCCCCATTGCAGCTCAACACTCTTTGGGCACACACACACACACAGGGAACAGTGGCCTTCGTACGAAAAAGAGAGAAGAGGAGAGGAGTGGAAGACGGAAGCGAAGAGGAAGAAAGGCAGAGAGAAAGAAGAGACAGAAGAGACGGATAGAGATAAAGAAGAGAAAAGGGAGGAGGAGGAGTAGCGTCTCCTTGCAGACAGAAGCTTGGCAGGATGGCAGAGGCTGCAGAGGGAGAAGAGGAGATACAGTTTGTGAGGACTGTAAGTCACACACACACACACACACACACACACACACACACACACACTGCAACTGAGGGGCATTTGTCTGGATTTGGGGGAAGTTTGTCAGTAGTGTTTGGACATGTTTGAAGTGAGTTTGGGTGTATGTGTCTGTGTGTGAGTTTGACCAGATAGAGAGTGTGTTTCTGAGGGGACTTTGGCTGGGCTGGGTGAGTGTTGTTTGGAGACTGGCAGGGACAGGTGTGCTGTTATGTCGGCATTGTTGTCTATTTATACCGCAGCCCTCTGTAAGGGTGCACACCGGATTGTCACCCGCACCAGAACTGGGTTGAGGACTTCATGCCAGCTGACAGCTGACAGGCTAGTGTGTGTGTGTGTGTGTGTGTGTGTGTGTGTGTGTGTGTGTGTGTGTGTGTAAGCTTCACTCTATATGTTAAACTAAATGTATTCGTTTTATACCGCAGGATAACATGACTGTCATGTCTGTCCCAGTCAGCTTCGCAAAGCATGGCAATCACCAGTTACAGTTACCACTCATGTACTATGTGTACCATTACGACACTATCAATCACCTTCCAATTCACCAATTGTGTATGTTTACTTATCATGTCATTACTAATCACCAATTACAGGCATTACCAATCACCAGTCAGAGGCATTACTGATCACCTATCACAAAAATTACCAATTGACAGCAACAGACATTATCAATCGACAGCAGTGTGTGACCAGACTTACCAACCACCTCTCAGTGACCAGTCAACTGATCCAGACATAATCAATCACCTTTTGCAGGCAGACATTACCAGCAGCCTATCACATGTTTCCAACCAAGCATGACAGGACTTTGGAAGAGTGTGTTATGGAAGTGTGTGAAAACAAGTAGTGTCTAAGCAGTAAGCACACACACGGCAAAAGAATAAATTCTGACTGGCTGCATGATCACACCTTGAAGTGGTGTAGTATTCTGTGATAGACTCAAACCACACAACAGATACTCCTGCTCAGTCAGGTGACATGCTGTATTGGATATGTCAATGCCTTGTAGACTGTGTTACGCTCGAGAGACACATCTAAATCTAAACTATGTATCTTAGTCATCGGAGTGTCAGGGAATGACACATTCACATACAGTTGGAACATGTGGAGTGACATGCCTACACACACACACACACCCACACACACACACATTGAAACATACATAGGGCTATGGGTCTGGGCTGCAGCTAACATACAGCTATTCCATACATGCCTGAAGGACACACTCATAGACTGGCATACACTCATACACAGTGTTTGTGTATGTGGTTCATTCTCAAACACACAGACAGAAAAGAATGGAGAGACAGAGAAAGAGAGAGAGAGAGAGAGAGAGAGAGAGAGATGAATATAAAATACCATATATGTCCTCAAACATAGCCAGCCTCTCACAGTATGGCATACATACAGGTATGGCAGCATACAATCCCATCTATCAGTGTTGGCACACACAGACACACGCTGGTGGAGCATGTAGTTATGCACAAACATACATAGAAACACACACACACATACACACACTCATGCACACACACTCGGACACACTATTCTAGCTCAGTGGTGAGCAGTGGGAGATGTAGCTTGTGTGGTGAGGTCTAGCAACATGTTACAGGAGATGGAGTAGTTTGTGCGTGTGAATATGTGTGTGTGTGTGAATGCGTATGAGTGTGTGTGTGTGTGCTGGAGACAGGTGAGGCCAGTGCTGAAAGTAGTGGTGTTAATTTACACTCACATAAAACAAGAGACTCTAAGAACTCCCTGTCATCATGGTGTGTGTGTGTGTGTGTGTGTGTGTGTGTGTGTGTGTGTGTTTCCCAGTGGGGCTCTCCCCTAGGACTGATGCTACTTACATGGAGCATCATTGTTGGTAACCCAAAGCAATAATCCTTAATGTGACTACAGACAGCCCAGGACCTCTACTGTCCAGCATGCTTAGATTGAGGGAGTGGTGATTGATTCTTAGAGTGGTTGATTTGATGGTTGAAACAATTGATTGGTTGAAACAGATTGCCTTTAGTACGCAAAGGCTATATGGGTCTATCCTTGTACCCTTTGGGTGTGTGTGTGTGTGTGTGTGTGTGTGTGTTTAGGAGAGACACCGTATTTGATTACACAGGTACAGTGAGCTCAGCCCTGTGAAGTCCCCCATCACACACCTTTTAAATAAAGCTACACGAATGGAGAGGGTGGCAAGCTTTCATAGGCTGTGTGTGTGTGTGTGTGTGTGTGTGTGTGTGTGTGTGTGTGTTGTTTTGTGCTACACCAATGATGTACATGCTAGGATAACATATAGGTTGAATGTGTATGTGTGTGTGTGTATGTTGTTTTGTGCTACTCTGGTCATGTACATGCTAGGATGGCATTTAGGTTGAATTGGGTGAGGTGTGTGTGTGTGTGTGTGTGTGTGTGTTCTCTCTCTTCATGTGTATGCTGTGTGACTGAGAGCTATATATACATTGCAGGATTAACAGAGCAGTGCTCTGGGCCAGTTCCCCCTGCAGCTGCCTACATCCGTCGGCTGCTAAACCAACACACACACACACACACACACACACACACACACACACACACACACACACACACACACACACACACACAGCATGTAATCCTGCAGACAAGCTGACCTGGGAGTGGTCTATGTGGCTAAATGCTGGATGTTTTCAAACACCAGGCCATCTGTTTCTGAGTTTTGCTGTCTGTTCTGTTCCCAGATAGAGGCTGGTGGCCCACAGACAGCCCAGGCTGGCAGTCCACTGGTGTTTCATGTGTTGCTTCTCCATCAGTCCACGGGTGTTTTGTGTGTTGGTTCTCCATCAGTCCACGGGTGTTTCGTGTTTTGTGTGTTGGTTCTCCATCAGTCCACGGGTATTTTGTGTATCATGTGTTGGTTCTCCATCAGTCCACGGGTGTTTTGTGTGTTGGTTCTCCATCAGTCCACGGGTATTTTGTGTATCATGTGTTGGTTCTCCATCAGTCCACGGGTGTTTTGTGTGTTGGTTCTCCATCAGTCCACGGGTATTTTGTGTATCATGTGTTGGTTCTCCATCAGTCCACGGGTGTTTTGTGTGTTGGTTCTCCATCAGTCCACGGGTGTTTTGTGTTTCATGTGTTGATTCTCCATCGGTATGCGGGTAGGTTGCTGCTACCAGAAAACAAAATGCTGGTGATCTGCTGATGTTTTTGCTGGGTGGATCTCTGGAGGCCTGTCCATGGCTTGCCACTATTTCGCCATATATGGTATTTCCCACGAAGCAAAAAACCATATGTGGTAAATAGTGACATGCTTATTACTGCATTGCTATCGGGGAAATACTATATGCCGAGATAGTGGCAGCGATAAGCATTGGATTAGTGCATAGTATTATCGTTCTGGAGCACACTCCACTTCTCAACAGCTAAGAGCTAAAGTTAGTGTTAGCATCTTAGACCTCCAGAGCACTGATTCTGAAACTGGGGTCCGGGGACCCCCAGTGGTCCACAGCACATTGCCAGGGGTCTGTGAAAATGTTTGCGACAAAAGTACAAACTTGTCTTATGGGGAGAAAAATACTATAGATCAGTACAGAGCCTAATCACATTTTGCTCATTACTCCCACCAGCATAGCATTGGTGGCAAATTAGCCTACATGATACACTACATCAGTCATCAGAACATTTTCCATAAGCATTAATGTTAACTGCAAGCAAAATGTATATTAGTTATTATTAGTTATCTGAACCAAACACAGTAGCACAGCAGGCCTAGATTTGTCAGAAAACAGTCCTTTAAAACTGGTGTTTTGCCAAATAACACAATAACATGCCTATTTAAAATGGTTGTGGTATTAGCAAAAAATGTTTTTAGAATAAGAGTTCAAAAGCTATATGGCTAAATGGCTATAATCCTACATGGTTAAATTTGTGTTGCTATTATGAAGGGTCCTTGAAAACATTCTGCTCCATGAGGGGTCCCTGGCCCAATAAAGTTTGAGAACCCCTGCTCTAGAGTATGCTAATGCTACTGTGAGAATCCCAGCACTCTAGAGCATGCTAAAGCTATTGTTAGCTTCTTATCACTTTCTTTCATAGCATGCTAAGGCAACTGTTATCCTGCAGAAATATCCAGTTAAAAACAGCTTATGCCGGTAGCTGTTCAGTTTCCGTTGTTTAAAACTGATCTTGGATGGTTTATCTGGCTGGGCCATCACCTGGACATGCTTTTGTGATATTGTCATGATGGCATGACTGGCAGAACCAGCTTAGGTCAAATCAACTAAAGCATCCAAATCATATGAAAGCGCTGGTTAAATTACTTTACCAGCCTAAACTGATCAATTTTTTTTTTTCTCTACCTTGATGGTTTGTCATGCCACCAGTTAGACATGCTTGATAGGACGGCTGTCATTTGGACATTGCTGACTGCAAGCAAAACCAGTGAATGATCGTCATAACCTGGTTAAAACTAAAAAAAAACTAAACCATCAAAATTCACACAAAACAAACCCTAAGCTGAAGAGCACGTTAAAGCTACTGCTTGCTAAAGCTACCGTATTGCATCTAACATGAGTTCATAGCAGGTAATGCTAAAGCTATTGTTAGTCAGCTATCTCAGAGCAGTAGAGCATGATAAAGCTACTGTTAGCTTCTCATTAGAGTTCCTTTCTGAGCTCTACATGCTAAAGCTACTGTTAGCTTCTCATTAGAGTTCCTTTCAGGGCTGCATGCTAAGACTGCTGTTAGAATTAGATGAGAGTTCTTGGGTAATGGCATTGTCAAAGCTCCTGTTGTTATTAAGGACAGTTCCCCAGTGAATACTGAAGCTGCTGTTAACATCTAATGATTTCTCCAGAGTTGCTCCATCCAGGCCATAATTCCAGCACTATGATCAGGTGGCTATGTAAAGTTGTTTTCACCCGTTGATAGTCAAAGGCATGCACAGTACTGCAGTTATCTGAGACTGCAGTAAAATTTGAAGAGTATGTGTGTTTATGTGTGTGTGTGTGTCTTGCCTTGACTCAGCCTTGTCTGAGTGTGTCTCAGGACTTTATGCTTCTTAGTGTGTGTGTAGGAGAGAATGTTCTGACTGTGTGTGGGAGTGTGTGACCTTGTGGAGGTTGGGTTATATTTGGAATGACAGTTTGACACCTGTCTGCCTCAGACACTGGGGGTCTGAGTATGAGTGTGTGTGTTACTGCTGAGGAAGTGTGTGTGTGTGTATGTGTATGTGTGTGTGTTCGACTGTTTATGTGGTTCCTAATAGGTGTGTGTGCTTTTCATGTGTGTCAGTACGAGTTGATGTAGGCTAACTAAATAATTTCATTAGCCTGTGTGCGTGTGTGTGTCTGTGTGTGTGTGTGTGTGTGTGTGTGTGTGTGTAAAATAGACGTGCTAATAGCCATAGTGTTTTGTGAACAGCAGCTGCACCCTCCTTAAATAGGGTGACATGAGGTGACGTGGGCTGTCATAAAACTCATTGGAGAACTAATGCCAGACACAAGCTTCAACTTCACAAACTTCCAACGTTGAGGGAATATGTAGGTGTTTGTGCATGTGTGTGTGTGTGTGTGTGAGAGAGAGAGAGAGAGATATGGTGATGGTGACATGATGGTGATTAAATCTGTGACTGTGTGTGTGTGTGTGTGTGTGTGTGTGTGTTTGGTGCTGACAGCACTTTTACTTCCATGCGCCAGGTCTGGATGCCCCCCAAAACCAACAGAGGGTTGGGTTACGCATCAGATGACACACTGAACAGAGACCCTCTCCCTGATATGTGGCCCACATTCATCATGCGACACACACACACACACACACACACACACGTGTGTGTGTGTGTGTGTGTGTGTTTGTGTGTGATGATATCTATGGATATCTAAGTGCTCCTGGAAAAAGGATATGGGGCTTAAGTAAGGTGTGTGTGTGTCTCATTAAACGCACTGACCATGATTCAATTAGACTACGACTGCACTCATCTGATACCACACATTGCCTCACACTAACTATGTGTGCACATACTTGGACAGATCCTAGTCTAAAAGCCCCCTGGCTGTAACCTGACCCTCTGAGGGGCAATGATTCAACAAGGTCAGAGTTCAGAGGTTGGCACTGTTGCCATGGAAACGGCATGTGCAATTCATACAGAGTCCTTTTGGAATGCATATGGAGTTCTATACTCCTACCTCCATCCCGACCAGACATACTCCTACCCCCACCCCCGATATATCCCCGATCAGTAGGGGAGTTCTATACTCCTACCCCCACCCCCGATATATCTCCGATCAGTAGGGGAGTTCTATACTCCTACCCCCACCCCCGATATATCCCCGATCAGTAGGGGCGTTCTATACTCCTACCCCCACCCCCGATATATCCCCGATCAGTAGGGGAGTTCTATACTCCTACCCCCACCCCCGATATATCCCCAAACAGTAGGGGAGTTCTATACTCCTACCCCCACTCAAAGTCAAGTGTACTTTATTGTCAATTCACTATGTAACAGGCATTACACAGAGGACTGACATTGTGTTTCACCAGACACCAAATGTGCAATTTAAACTAGAAACATGCACACACACACACACACACACACACACACACACACAAAAACACACAGCTACACTCATGGACATGAAGTGTACACAGACATCCACAATAAATAGACATAAGACATGCGACATACAGGTAAACATATACGCTTCCAGCAAGTAGGAAAGTTTGAGGTAGCTCTTCTTGGTAGCGAGTGTAGGTTGAAAAAAGTGAAATGTGTAATATGTAAGGTGCAATAAGTGAAGGTGCAATTTGTAAGTGCAAGTGTGAAAGCAGCATGTAAAGTGCAAGTGTGAAAGCAGCATGGACATCAGTGTGTGTGAGATTGTTTTTGGATGTCAGTAACATGGGCATGGAATGTTCATGGAATCATCATCATTGTGTTTATTAGCCTGATGGCTTGTGGGAAGAAGCTGTTTCTCAGTCTATTTGTGTGGCACCGCATGCTGCGGTAGCACTTTCCAGATGGTGAGAGGGAGAACAGTTTGTGTGCTGGGTGGGTGGTGTCCTTGATTATATTGATGGCTCTCTTGGAACAGTGTGATGTGTATAAGTGCTGAATGGCTGGTTTTCAGTAGTCCTCACTACCCTCTGTAGGACCTTCACTCCCAATATACACCCAATCAGTAGGGGAGTTCTATACTTTTACTAGCATGGCTCCTAACCACTCAGTGCTCCCTTGAGCAAGGCCCCTAGACCCTCACAGCACCCTTGAGCAAGGCCCCTAGACCCTCACAGCACCCTTGAGCAGGGCCCCTAGACCCTCACAGCACCCTTGAGCAAGGCCCCTAGACCAATACTGCACCCTTGAGCAAGGCCCCTTTACCTATACGGCACCCTTGAGCAAGGCCCCTAGACCAATACTGCACCCTTGAGCAAGGCCCCTAGACCAATACTGCACCCTTGAGCAAGGCCCCTAGACCCTCACAGCACCCTTGAGCAGGGCCCCTAGACCCTCAGTGCACCCTTGAGCAAGGCCCCTAGACCCATACGGCACCCTTGAGCAAGGCCCCTAGACCAATACTGCACCCTTGAGCAAGGCCCCTAGACCCTCACAGCACCCTTGAGCAGGGCCCCTAGACCCTCAGTGCACCCTTGAGCAAGGCCCCTAGACCCATACGGCACCCTTGAGCAAGGCCCCTAGACCCATACGGCATCCTTGAGCAAGGCCCCTAGACCCTCACTGCACCCTTGAGCAAGGCCCCTAGACCCTCATAGCACCCTTGAGCAAGGCCCCTAGACCCATACGGCACCCTTGAGCAAGGCCCCTAGACCCATACGGCACCCCTGAGCAAGACCCCCAGACCCTCACTACTCCACAGGTGCGACAGCAGCTGGCTGCCCAGTGCTCGGGGTTAGTGTGTGTGTTAGTGTGTGTGTTTGTGTATGTGTTAGTGTGTGTGTTAGTGTGTGCTTCACCTCACAGTGTGTTTTCACGGTGTGCTGTGTGTGTGTCACTAATTCACATATAGGATAAATACAGAGAGCGAATTTTCCTCATGGGATCAAAAGAGTACTTATACTTACTTACAATTATACCCCCTTAACCCATATTTCACACTACTCCCATTGGGCCCAGAGACAGGTCCCTAGCAGTGAGACAGGCACAACACTCAAAGCCTTGTGCCCTCTGCCATATTGGCCCAGAGACAGGTCCTGACAAGCCTGGGCTGTGATAGACTACTGAGTATACTGTACTGTGTATACTGTATGTTTGCTTGTATTTTTTTACAGACTGCAGAATCAATCTCCACCATGGACAATAACGACTCTATCGAGCTAATGTGTGTGTGTGTGTGTGTGTGTATGTGTGTGTGTGTATACAGGACGATACAGTGGTATTGCAGTGCACGGCATCCATCCTGAAGGAGCAGATCAAACTGTGTCTGTCATGTGAGGGTTTCGGTAACCGACTCTGCTTCCTGGAGACCACATCTAATGCCCAGGTATGCTGAGTATAGCACACACACACACACATACACTCTCTGTCTCTCTCTCTCTCACACACACACACACACACACACACAAACACACACACAGAGTAACTGTCTCTGCCTCCTAGAAACCACATGAAGGTATACTGTCTAGAGCACTCACACATATGCATGCACACACACACGCACACACACAAACACAGTCTCTAGCATGTATGTCAAGGAGTTTTGTATGCCTTTTTCCAGAATGTTCCTCCAGACCTGGCAATCTGCTGCTTCATCCTGGAGCAGTCGCTATCTGTGCGAGCCCTACAGGAGATGCTGGCCAACACCTCGGACCAGAGTGAGGTAGGAGCCAAGAAGCCAAAAGAAAAGACAGATGTGCAGAAGGGAGAGGCCATGTGTCTTGAGTTGAGGAGAGAGGAGGGAGAGGAGAGAGAGACAAAAAGAAAAGGGAGAGAAAGAAAGAGAGAAGGGAAGATGAGAGGAGATGATAGAATAGGAAAAGTGAAGAGAAGAGAAAATAGGAGAGGTGAGGAGAGGAAAGGAGAGAAGAGAAGAGGAGAAGAAAGCAGAGGAGAGAAGGGAAGGGAGCTATGAGGTGGAACAGAGAGGTCCACATAGAGCATGGGACGAGGAATGGGCAGACATGAAATAGAAATGTGGAGACAAGAAGAAAGAATGTGCAGACAGGAAGTAGGAGCCTGTTTGTAGGCCCATCACCTAGACACCATCTTGCCTCAGACAGACAGCCAAGGCTTATTGGATCAGAGCCAATCTGCACTAAATCTGACTCTTTAGACAGCTGTTGTGCAGAGTCAGAACCAAATTGTTTTGTTGGCTGTTGCTGTGAGTGCAGAGGGCAGGATGTGCAAATGTACCTGTGGTACCAGGCGGCTGTGAGCCACTCTCAGAGGCTGTGAGAGACAGTGATCATAATGAGGGATTACTGACGCTTGTGGGCTTTTATTTGGGGATTAGGCTGGCCACTGATCACAGGCTCTGCTTCTCTTCTGTCTGTTTATGTTGATGTTGATGTTTTTGTTTATCTTGGTTCGGAGCTTTTTTTTGCTGACTCATGCTTTGTCTCTGTTCCCGCCCCTCATTCTGCCTCTGCAGGCAGTGGATTTGGATAAATGGGTACGTGTCTCTCAGAGTGTGTACACACAGACACACACACACACACACACACACACACACACACACACACACACACACACACACACACACAATCCCACTCACCTTATGCTGTGTAACTAATCAATTTGTTTTTTCATGTTTCTTTTCCCATTGCAACACAACCATATGAGTACAAAGCTTTAACTTTTAAACTTCTAAGTGTTTTTCCTTGTCTTGTCTAATCTCTATAACTGTGTGTGTGTGTGTGTGTGTGTGTGTGTGTGTGTGTGTGTGTGTGTGTGTGATAATACAGCTGGTGGTGATGGCAATGGTGATGGTGGTTGTCATAGTGATGGTGGTGGTGATGTTGACTAATGATTAGTCCCTCTGTAAAGTAACCAGTAACCCTCCCAGGCCCCCTTGGACTCTTATTGTGAACTTATTATTTCTCTGCATAATCCACTCTTATTATCCACAGACCACTGTGTGTGTGTGTGTGTGTGTGTGTGTGTGTGTGTGTGTGTGTGTGTGTGTGTGTTTATTTATGTGTTTTCCTTTTATATGATCTAGGACTGCTGGGTGGTGCTCATGCATTCCCTATCTCCCTCTGTCCATCTCTCTGTCACTCACACACACACACACACACACACACACACACACACACACACACACACACACACACACACACACACACACACACACACACTAACACACATACACACAGACACACACACACACACACACACACACACACACACACACACACACACACACCCTAACACACATACACACAGACACACTAACACACATATCCATATTTGAGCACACAGACAGACACACACACACATACACACACACACACACACACACACACACCTTTTGTTCACACATCTGCAGTCAGTCTCAGGGTGGAGGCCATGGCAGGCATCTGCTGTACTGGTCATGGTCACCATTCTCCTCCTCAGACACACACACTCTGGCATGGTGAGTGGAATAAGCACACACACACACACACACACTATTGTAATCTATCTAGTAATATTAAATATCCTTTTTCATCCTCAAAATCATCTCTCTTTATCGCTTGTTCTGTCTGTGCCCCCTCTCTCTCTCTCTCTCCCTCTCTCTCTCTCTCTCTCTCTCTCTCCCTCTCTCTCTCTCTCTCTCTCTCTCTCTCTCTCTCTCTCTCTCTCTCTCTCTCTCTCTCTCTCTCTCTCTCTCTCTCTCTCTCTCTCTCTCTCTCTCTCTCTCTCTCTCTCTCTCTCTCTCTCTCTCTCTCTCTCTCTCTCTCTCTCTCTCTCTCTCTCTCTCTCTCTCCCTCTCTCTCTCTCTCTCTCTCTCTCTCTCTCCCTCTCTCCAGTACCTCAGCTGTCTGACCACCTCTCGTTCTCTGACTGATAAACTGGCCTTTGATGTGGGTCTGCAGGAGGATTCCACAGGTGCAGCACTCACCTTTGAACTCTGACCCGTGACCCTAGCTCCCTCAGCTCTGATTGGCAATTTTATCTTTAAGACCCACCCCTGATCCCAACCCCTGCGCTCTGATTGGTGCCCTTATCTTTGAGACCCACCCATGACCCTTACTTCCTGAGCCCTGATTGGTGCTCTTATCTCTGAGACCCACCTGAAGGAGTAGCTTGTATCAGCCAGCCCTTTCATCTCCATGAGGATACTCCTCAGGCGCTCTGTGTGTGTGTGTGTCTGTGGGGGGTGTATGTGTGTGTGTTTTATCTTGATTTTGCTGCTCCTAAGGGATGTGAATGTGTAGTATGTGTTAATGTGAGTGTGTGTTATCTGCCTGCTGTCTCATCTACATTTGAATCCTCTGTGGCTTTGTGTGTATGTGTGTGTGTGGCATGTGTGTGTGCGTGTGTTCAGGTGAGGCGTGTTGGTGGAC
>JAIFZK010000009.1:26620000-26622500 GCA_027481765.1 Tenualosa thibaudeaui | reverse complement strand
CACACACACACACACACACTCACAGCAGGTTAAGGAAACCAAATCATGACAGTTGAATGTATAGAGAGAACAGTTTCCTCAAGGTTTCCTGGCCAGACATCAGCACAGGGCCATCTGAAGAGAGATTTATAGGTGTAACGTTGACTCCATATCTCCGTCTTAAGAGAGTTGTAGAGGTCTAACGTTGACTCCATATCTCAATCTGAAGAGAGGTTTAGAGGTCTAACGTTGACTCCATATCTCAATCTGAAGAGAGGTTTAGAGGTCTAACGTTGACTCCATATCTCAATCTGAAGAGAGGTTTAGAGGTCTAACGTTGACTCCATATCTCAATCTGAAGAGAGGTTTAGAGGTCTAACGTTGACTCCATATCTCAATCTGAAGAGAGGTTTAGAGGTCTAACGTTGACTCCATATCTCAATCTGAAGAGAGGTTTAGAGGTCTAACGTTGACTCCATATCTCTATCCCACCCCAGATTGTGCTACCTCCTCACCTGGAGCGGATCCGGGAGAAGTTGGCAGAGAACAGTCATGAGCTGTGGGCAGTGACCCGTATTGAGCAGGGCTGGACCTACGGCCCAGTAAGGAGGCACACCATGATTGCCATGCTCCTCATCTCCTTTCGTTTTCTCTTCCTCTCTCATTTCTTTTCCTCACCTGTTCTCATTCTTTCTTTTTCTCTTCCTCTCTCATTTCTTTTCCTCACCTGTTCTCATTCTTTCTTTTCTCTTCCTCTTCTGACATCTTTTTAGTCCATCTTCATTTTTACTTTCAGCGCTTCAACTTCAGCACTTCCATCATGTATGTTTATCTCTTTGCCTTTTCTCCTCTCCTCTCTCCTGTCCTCTTTCCTCTTTCTCCTCTGCTCTTCTTTCTCCTCTCTTCTCTCCCATCTCCTCTCCCTCTCTCCTCTGTCCTCTCCCTCTCTCCTCTGTCCTCTCCCTCTCTCCTCCCTACTTGTCTCTCCCTACTCTTTTTTCTTTCTCCTTCTCCTCTCCTCTCCTCCTCCTCTCCTCTCCTCTCCTCTCCTCTCCTCCTCCTCTCCTCTCCTCCTCTCCTCTCCTCTCCTCCTCCTCTCCTCTCCTCTCCTCCTCTCCTCTCCTCTCCTCTCCTCTCCTCCTCCTCTCCTCCTCCTCTCCTCTCTCTCCTCCTCTGTCCCCTCTCCTAGTTCCGTGATGACAATAAGAAGCTACATCCGTGTCTGGTGGACTTTGCCAGTCTGCCTGAGCCAGAGAAGAACTATAACCTGGCCATGTCTGGGGAAACACTCAAGTATGCCACCACTGTGCCCCATATGCACTTCATATATGCCTCATATACGACCACCATCCTATAGCTGTCACCTGTATGCCCCATACATCCACATCATCCTATAGCTGTCACCCTATGCCCATACATTCCCATCATCCTATAGCAGTCACCCTATGCCCCATACATGACCATCATCCTATAGCAGTCACCCTATGCCCCATACATGACCATCATCCTATAGCAGTCACCCTATGCCCCATACATTCCAGTTATCCTATAGCAGTCACCCTATGCCCCATACATGGCCATCATCCTATAGCAGCCACCGTATGCCCCACACATACCCATCATCCTATAGCAGTCACCTGTATGCCCCCATACATCCCCATCATCCCATAGCAGCTACCTGTATGCCCCATACATCCCCATTATCCTATAACAGTCACAGTTATGCTCCAAGAGTCACTGTGGTGGTTCTGTAATACTTTATGGGTCGACTGGTGGCTGTTTTGACTCCACTAGTATCTGGGTGGAGATCTGGAAAGGTCAAGGTCAAGGTCTCTATGGAGTCTCAGGTCTCATGAAGTAATGAATTTCTCTACAGCACAACACACACACACACAAACACAAACACACTACACACACACACACTACACACACACACACAAACACAAACACACTACACACACACACACTACACACACACACACACACTACATACACACACTACACACACACACACTACACACACACACACTACACACACGCACACTACACACACACACACACACTACACACAAACACACTACACACACACACTACACACAAACACTACACACAAACACTACACACAAGCACTACACACACACACACTACACACACACACTACACACAAACACACTACACACAAACACTACACACAAACACACTACACACAAGCACTACACACAAACACACTACACACACACACACTACACACACACACACTACACACAAACACTACACAAAAACACTACACACACACACTACACACAAACACACTACACACAAACACTACACACACACACACTACACACACACACACTACACACACACACACTACACACAAACACACTACACACACACACACTACACACACACATTGGCTAGCTATAAACACAACGTAGCGATGGGGGAGCTCTGTAAGGAAAGGTGTGAGCAAAGATGTGAATCAAACCCAGAAAACAGGGAAGAAATGGCTGAACCTGCA
>JAIFZK010000009.1:26600000-26602500 GCA_027481765.1 Tenualosa thibaudeaui | reverse complement strand
GAGGTCAATGAGGACAGGGGAAGTGGCATTTGAGTTCGAGGGTGTGACCGTAGAGATGAGAGGGGGCTGCCTCACCCAACGTAAGGCCGACGTGGAGCTTCCTGAGCCGATGACCTCGCCACGCCTTCAACGGCTTCAAGGTAGATGTGACACAGAAACTGGGCACCTGTCTGCTAATATATGGGCCCTTATGCTGACTATAGGCCTCTATAGCACGACTACTACTTACAGTCCCATAGCGCCTGGTCAAGTAGTATATACACTGGAAGGACCTCACTCATCACCACCAATGTGGACATCCACCCACCTGGGTGATGTAGGACAGCCATTATGCACTAGAGCACTCGCCACACACCAGCCTGAGGGGTGGGGAGGGAGGAAATGACCTAATGAGCTGTGTTTACAGTGGGGGATGATTAGGTGGTATGTGTGGTTGAATGAGCTTGTTACAGTGGGGGATGATTAGGTGGTATGTGTGCTGAATGAGCCAGTTACAGTGGGGGATGTGTGGCCACATTATACCAGAACATTTCACTACACACCAGCCAGTAGTAGATCAATCTGCTACAAATACCTGCTGTTAAATTTATCTAGAGCCAACAACTGACAGGGGTTCTGAAAGGAATTTTAAATGCAGTGTAAAAGAAAGACAGAGTAATAGACATAAATCTAGACTGTTACCCAGGTGTTGGGCCTCCCAGGTGTGTTGGCCCCAGGTGTGTTGGATTTGAGCACTAACGAGGCTGATCTGTTCTCCAGGCTCAGCGCTGGCACGTGAATGAGCCATGGTCGCAGTTGCCAGGCGCATTTGGTCGGCTGCATGATCGACCTGACGGAGCAGAACATCATGTTCACGCCTAACGGCAGATGCTCACAGCACTCAGATCAGAGATGGCTTTCTCAAGGGACATCGAGATTGAGACGAGGAAGGGGGAGAGAGGTGGAGATTAGAGGAGGAGAGGAGAGAAGGAGAGGGAGAGGGAGAGTGAGAGAAGGACAGGAGAGAGAGGAGAGAAGGAGAGGAAATTAGGAGGAGGAGAGGAGTGAAGGAGAGGAGAGGAGAGAGAGAGGGAGAGGAAATTAGAGGAGGAGAGGAGAGAAGGAGAGGAGAGGAGAGGAGATTAGAGGAGGAGAGGTGGAGATTAGAGGAGGAGAGGAGAGAAGGAGAGGAGAGGAGAGGAGAGAAGGAGAGGAAATTAGAGGAGGAGAGGAGAGAAGGAGAGAGAGGAGGAGATTAGAGGAGGAGAGGATTTTAGAGGAGGAGAGGAGAGAAGGAGAGGAGAGGAGAGGAGAGAAGGAGAGGAAATTAGAGGAGGAGAGGAGAGAAGGAGAGGAGAGAGAGAGATTAGGAGGAGGAGAGGGAGATTAGAGGAGGAGAGGGAGAGAAGGAGAGGAGAGAGAGGAGAGAAGGAGAGGAAATTAGGAGGGAGGAGAGGAGAGAAGGAGAGGAGAGGAGAGGAGATTAGAGGAGGAGAGGTGGAGATTAGAGGAGGAGAGGGAGAGAAGGAGAGGAGAGAGAGAAGAGAAAAGACAGTAGAGGAGGGAACGGGAGAGGAGAGAAGAAAGAAGAGGAGAGGAGGGGAGAGGAGAGGAGAGGAGAGGAGGGGAGGGAAGGCGAGGAGAGGAGAGGAAAGGAGGGAAGGAAAAGATGCAGGGATGCAGAGTTAGCATCCACTGCCTTGGAGCTCACAGATGTGCTGCTGTGGTGACTCTCCCAAAGTCTATCTTGACACATCGCCAGCGGCAGGAATGTAAATTGGTGGGATGAGATTGCCCAGAGTGTGTCATAGACCAGTTGCATCAGCACTCAGTAGTGAAGGCCTGCTGAAATTCTTCTTCTTCAGCTCAGAGCAACAGCCTTTTTCAGCATACTCATACATCTCCCTTCTGCCTCCTCTATCCCCTCTGCCTCTCTCCATTTCTTTCCCTTTCACCCTCCAGGCTTTCATTCCAGGTAGTTCAGTCTGTCCCAGGTGGGGCGACTGGAACTCTGGGTCAGAATGTGAGCTCTCATGCTTACTTCACAATCTAGGCCTCCAGGAGGGGTTTGAACCCTTCACATCAACATGAAGAGGGACATCACTATGTGGTCTGGGGCAAGAGCCTGTTCCAGTTTGTGCCTCACAGCCTGCACCACTCATCACAGAGGTACACACACACACACACACACACACACACACACGCGAAGAGGACATCACTCATGTGGTTCAGCAAGAGCCTGCCCCCAGCTCTTGTGCCTGTGCCCACAGACCATCAATACCGCGACAGAGGTACACACACACACACACACACACACACACACACACACACACACACACACACACTGAAGAGGGACATCACTATGTGGTTCAAGCAAGAGTTTGCCCCAGTTTGTGCCCAGCCCACAGACCATCATCACATAGAGGTACACACACACACACACACACACACACACACACACACACACACACACACACGTGAAGAGGGACATCACTATGTGGTTCAGCAAGAGCCTGCCCCC
>JAIFZK010000009.1:26580000-26582500 GCA_027481765.1 Tenualosa thibaudeaui | reverse complement strand
GTGTGTGTGTGTGCATGTTGTGTGTGCGTGTGCATGTTCTGTGTGTGTGTGTGTGTGTGTGTGTGTGTGCGTGTGCATGTTCTGTGTGTGTGTGTGTGTGTGTGTGTGCGTGTGCATGTTCTGTGTGTGTGTGTGTGTGTGTGTGTGTTTGCGTGTGTTTCCCACAGGTAAACATGCTGATGAACTTTAAGAACTGCCCAGAGGAAGAGGACTGTCCAGTTCCAGAGGACGTTCGCACTGACCTGCAAACCTTCCACAATGACCTGCTGGCTCACTGCGGTCAGTCTCTGCATTAACACATAACACACGCACGCACACACACATACACACACACACACACACACACACACACACACACACACACACACACACACATACACACACACACACACACACACGTACACACACACACACACATACACACACACAAACATGCGCACACACACACACACACACATACAGTCTCTAGACCTCCACTCAAAATAATTCTCTCTAGTCACACAGTATTTCTCTCTAGTTACAGTCACAGAATAATTCCCCTTAGCCACAGTTTCAGAATAATTCTTTGCAGTTAGTCACATAATCCTTCTCTCTACTTATTCTCAGTTATAATCCTAATTCTCAGTTGTAGACAGAATAATTCTTATTCCATGCTCTGTCTATTCTGTCCCCCTTACCCTCCAGGAGTGCACATCGAGGAGGAGGAGGTGGAGGAGGAGGTGGATAAGTCCTTGAGGGGGCGGCTGCTGCGGATGCTGGAGAAGGTCAAGAGCCTCCGCAGGAAGAAGGTGGAGGCAGAACCAGAACCTGAGGAGGAGACCAAGCCCAGTTAGTACCGAGTGCTTTTACATTCACTTAGAACACAGTTAGTACCAAGTGCTTTCACGTTCACTTAGAAAAAGTTAGTACCAAGTGCTTTCATGTTCACTTAGAACACAGTTAGTACCGAGTGCTTTTACATTCACTTAGAACCCAGTTAGCACCGAGTGCTTTCACATTCACTTAGAACACAGTTAGTACCGAGTGCTTTTTCATTCACTTAGAGCATAGTTAGTACCGAGTGCTTTCACATTCACTTAGAACACAGTTAGGACCAAGTGCTTTCACATTCACTTAGAACACAGTTAGGACCGAGTGCTTTTACATTCACTTAGAACACAGTTAGTACCGATTGCTTTTACATTCACTTAGAACACAGTTAGGACAGAGTGCTTTTACATTCACTTAGAACACAGTTAGGACAGAGTGCTTTTAAATTCACTTAGAACACAGTTAGGACCGAGTGCTTTTACATTCACTTAGAACACAGTTAGTACCGACTGCTTTCACATTCACTTAGAACACAGTTAGTACCGAGTGCTTTTACATTCACTTAGAACACAGTTAGGACCGAGTGCTTTTAAATTCACTTAGAACACAGTTAGGACCGAGTGCTTTTACATTCACTTAGAACACAGTTAGGACCGACTGCTTTCACATTCACTTAGAACACAGATACGACAGAGTGCTTTTACATTCACTTAGAACACAGTTAGGACCGAGTGCTTTTACATTCACTTAGAACATAGTTAGTACCAAGTGCTTTTACATTCACTTAGAACACAGTTAGGACCGACTTCTTTCACATTCACTTAGAACACAGATAGGACAGAGTGCTTTTACATTCACTTAGAACACAGTTAAGAAAAAAATGCTTTGACCTTCAATTTTAACTACAGATGGAGACTACGCCCAGTTAGTTCCCACTACTTAATTACTGTGTAATTGAATCGTTATGGGAGAGAATGGAGTGTTAGTTGTTGTGTGTGTTCTGTGTGTCCCTTGCAGGGACCCTTCAGGAGCTTATCTCCCACACCATGATCCACTGGGCCCAGGAGTCGTTCATCCAGAACCCAGAGCTGGTGCGCCTCATGTTCAGCCTCCTGCATCGGCAGTATGATGCGCTGGGAGAGCTGATCCGCGCGCTGCCCAAGGCCTACACCATCAACGTGGTGTCTGTGCAGGACACCATGGACCTGCTGGAGTGCCTGAGCCAGATCCGCTCCCTGCTCATCGTCCAGATGGGCCCAGAGGAGGAGAGGCTCATGATCCAGAGCATTGGGTCAGTAGGCTGCCACCTGGGCAGAGGGATCTGGTAGAGGACAGGAGAGGGATCTGGTCTTCAGGATCAGAACCACCTGGGTAGAGGGATCTGGTAGGGGACAGGAAAGGAATCTGGTAGGGGACAGATGAGTCTTAACAGGTCAGTAGGGTGCCACATGTGGAGAGGGATCTGGTCTTCAGGATCAGAACCACCTGGGCAGAGGGATCTGGGTCTTAAGAGGTCAGTAGGTGACCATATGGGGAGAGGGATCTGATACAGTAGAGATGGGTCTTAACAGGTCAGAAGGATGCCACATCTGGAGAGGGATTTGGCAGAGAAGAGACAGGTCTTACGGCGTCAGTATCAGCTGGGCAGAGGGACCTGGTGGGGTAGAGGACAAGAGAGGGATCTGGTAGC
>JAIFZK010000009.1:26562500-26572500 GCA_027481765.1 Tenualosa thibaudeaui | reverse complement strand
ATTGTGCATGTTCTACTGTGTGCCTGAGCCCGGTGCTGTTGTGTTGCCCACAGCTGATCCAGGCGGGTAAGGGTGAAGCCCTGCGGATCCGTGCCATCCTGAGATCCCTCGTGCCACTAGAGGATCTGGTGGGCGTCATCAGTCTGTCAGTGCAGATACCCGCCTTTGGCAAGGGTGAGATAGACAGGCACACGCACACACACACACACACACACACACACACACACAGAGAGAGACCTGTGAAACATGTAAGTTTCAAACCTGGCCTCTTGCAGACAACAGCATCATTGAGCCCAAGATGTCTGCCAGTTTCGTCCCAGACCACAAGGCTCCCATGGTGCTCTTCCTGGACCGCGTCTACGGTATCGACAACCAGGACTTTCTCTTGCACGTGCTCGAGGTCGGCTTCCTCCCGGACATGAGGGCCGCCGCATCACTCGACACGGTAAGACACACATGCTCACACACACACACACACACACACACACACACACACACACACACTTCACTCCTGTTCATTTTTCTTTCTGTTGTTTGGTCCTCCATCCACTAGGCGGCGTTTAGCACCACTGAGATGGCTCTGGCCCTGAACCGATACCTGTGCACGGCCGTGCTGCCCCTCATCACCAAGTGTGCACCCTTGTTTGCAGGCACCCCTGGCCACCGCGCCATCATGATCGACTCCATGCTGCACACTATCTACCGCCTCTCCAGGGGGCGCTCTCTCACTAAAGCCCAGAGGGACGTCATTGAGGAGTGTCTCATGTCCCTGTGCAAGTGAGTGTCCCGCCCCGTGCCTCATCACAGGGGACACTTCAGGGAATGGGGAAAGTCACAGTCTGCTGCTCTCCTCATGACAAGCGAAGTGTTACCCAACTAATGGGTTAAGTGCATAGACTGTATAAAAAGGCTTAAGAGCCACATTGTTGTGGACTCATGTACCATTACCATGGATACCAGTTTGGCTTTACTGCAATGCCCACATACCACAGTAACCCATATTGTGCCATGTTCTATTGCCTCATTGCCATAGTAACCCATGTTTTGCCATGTTTTAATGCCTCATAACCATAGTAACCCATGTTTTGCCATATTCTAATGCCTCATAACCATAGTAACCCATGTCTTGCCATGTTTTAATAACTCATAACCATAGTAACCCATGTCTTGCCATGTTTTAATGCCTCATAACCATAGTAACCCATGTCTTGCCATGTTTTAATGCCTCATAACCATAGTAACCCATGTCTTGCCATGTTTTAATGCCTCATAACCATAGTAACCCATGTCTTGCCATGTTTTAATAACTCATAACCATAGTAACCCATGCTGTGCCATGTTGTAATCTAGTAACCTATATGGTGTGTTCTAAGGTACCTGCGCCCCTCCATGCTCCAGCACCTGCTGAGACGGCTGGTGTTTGATGTGCCAATCCTGAACGAGTACGCCAAGATGCCCCTCAAGGTACAGCTGCTTGAAGCAGACCTCTGTGAACCCACTCTGTGAACCCACTCTGTGAACCCACTCTGTGAACCCACTCTGTGAACCCACTCTGTGAACCCACTCTGTGCATGGACTTCATCTCTGTGTCTGGCACTCTGGATCAAACTGTAAAGTAACCAAATCATTTGAATCTGTGGCTCTGCTGCTCGTAACCTGAAGATATTTGTGCAAATTCTTCATAATATGGTCTGTTGCTGTGGTTGCAGTTGCTGACCAATCACTATGAGCGTTGCTGGAAGTACTACTGCTTGCCCAATGGCTGGGCCAACTTTGGGGTGGCGTCAGAGGAGGAGCTGCACCTTACCCGCAAACTCTTCTGGGGCATCTTTGAGTCTCTTGCACATAAGGTATGATATCTCATCACACACACACACACACACACCACAGCAATCAGTAGCCTCATACAAACACACACACACACACACACACACCACAGCAATCAGTAGCCTCATACAAACACACACACACACACCACAGCAATCAGTAGCCTCATACAAACACACACACACACACACACACACATACACACCACAGCAATCAGTAGCCACATACACACACACACATATTAGTAGCCTCATACACACAAACACTTAGCTTCCCCCAAAAGGCATTATATCACACACACACACACGCACACACACACACACACACCACAGCAATCAGTAGCCTCATACAAACACACACACACACACACACACACACACACACACACCACAGCAATCAGTAGCCACATACAGACACACACGCACACACACACACTCAGATAATGTGATGTGAATGGGGTGATAAAATGGGGTGATAGTGTGATGTGAATGGGGTGATAAAATGGGGTGATAGTGTGATGTGAATGGGGTGATAAAATGGGGTGATAGTGTGATGTGAATGGGGTGATAAAATGGGGTGATAGTGTGATGTGAATGGGGTGATAAAATGGGGCAATCATGCTGGGAAATTTTGTCACTAGACAGATGTCACAAAGCCCATTTTGAGTCTTAACTTAATTTTGACAAAATGCAGCGTTATTGTGCTTTGCATTTATAGGGCAGAATTGTCATTTACATTCATTGTCCACGCCCCACTCCTAGTGTACTGTAGGTCTGTATTTGAAATCTCTCTAAACTACTCTCTCCACAAAGTTCACACTGACAGTGTGAGTGAAGATTTAAAATCCACTCTGTGTAGAGTTCACACTGACAGTGTGAGTGAAGATTTAAAATCCACTCTGTGTAGAGTTAACTGAGAGTATTTTAAATCCACTCTGTGTAGAGTTAACACTGGTCAGTGTGAATGAGTATTTTGATTCCACCCTGTGTGGAGTGTTAACACTGGTCAGTGTGAGTGAAGATTCCTCTCTTGCTCCCTGTAGAAATTTGACGCTGAGCTGTTTAAGATCGCCATGCCATGCATCTGTGCCATTGCGGGCGCCATCCCTCCAGACTATGTGGACGCAAGCTACTCCTCCAGGACTGAGAAGAAGGCGTCGGTCGACGCAGAAGGCAACTTTGACCCCAAACCTGTGGAAACCACCAAGTAAGTATCTCTGCCAGAGGACAGTGCCGTGTTACACACCTGAACCTGTCTCTCTCTCTCTCTCTCTCTCTCTCTGTCTACCTGTCTAGTGCTGTGTTACAAACCTGAACCCGTCTCTCTCTCTCTCTACCTGTCTAGTGCCATGTTACACACCTGAACCCGTCTCTCTCTCTCTCTACCTGTCTAGTGCCATGTTACACACGTGAATCTGTTTCTCTCTTTCTATCTAGGACTGCACTCCTCCACCTGTACATTGTGTTTCTCTCTCTAACTGTGAATATCTCTTCATCTGTGTGTCAATCTCTCTCTCTCTCTGCTCTCTCTCTTTCTCTCTCTCTCTGCTCTCTCTCTCTTTCTCTCTCTCTCTCTCTGCACCAGTCTATGACTATCTCTCTTCTTGTGTGCAGCACCATTATCCCAGAGCGGCTGGATGCCTTCATTAATAAGTACGCGGAGTACACACACGACAGATGGGCCTTTGAGAAGGTGGGGTTATGCTCTATCCAGCCAATCATCATCTCAGACTTCAACATAATAGCCAATCATCTCAGACTAACATTATAGCCTCTCCAAACTTTAACATTATGTCTCTCCATGTTGCAGATTCAGAATAACTGGACCTATGGAGAAATTCTGGATGAAAATGCAAAGACTCATCCGATGCTCAGGCCCTACAAAACCTTCTCAGAGAAGGTGTGTGACTCAGCATTCACACAAACACACACAGACACATGCAAGCAGTTATTTTATGTGATGATATTCTCTGTAATGCTACTTACAGTTTGGGTTTATTTGTGTGTGTGTGTGTGTGTGTGTGTGTGTGTGTGTGTGTGTGCACGTCTCAGGATAAAGAGATCTACCGATGGCCCATAAAGGAGTCAGTCAAGGCTATGCTGGCGTGGGAGTGGACACTGGATAAGGCGCGAGACGGAGAGGAGGACAAGGCAGAGAAGAAGAAGAAGATCTCCCAGACTGCACAGGTGGACATACTAGGAGACAGGAGACAGTGACCCAGCAGTCGAGACAGACTGGAAATACTGAGAGTAGAGAACCTAACTGTCAGGAAAACAAACAGAATGGACCACGTTTGCAGCGAGTTGCAACAGTCTTTATTTAAGGGTTAGGGGGAATTGGAGTGTGGATGTGCTCTGTGAGAGCGCCCTCGGCGTGGAGGAGTAGGAAGCGTGCAGAGCGGGGAGGGGCAGGCAGGAGCACTCGTGGTCGGGCAGGCGGTGAGTCAGGAACCGGGACAGGAGAGCAGGCGAGAGTCATAGGCAGGCGGGTCAGACACCAGGGCTGGGACGCAGAGCGTAGTCGAGGACAGATCACGGGTCGGAAATCAGGAGAGGCAGACGGAGAACAAGTCGTGGCCAGGCAATGGGTCAGTATCACGGGCAGAGAAGCAGAGGCGTAGGTCACAGGCAGTCCGAGTTCGGCAACAGGCAGATGATCTTTAAGGGCAGAAAACAAACAGGGACAGAACGGAAAACAGACCGGGAAAACAGAACCCTTGTGGGAAAACAAACACGGGTAAACAATCAGGGGAAACAACGAGACAGAGAGAGTCAGAATTGTAGGCTTGCCTTCAGCAGTAATCGCGTACAGGTTCGCTAATTCACCGACGGGGAGTGAAGGAAACAGAGGCAATAAATAACCAGGGCAATCGGGGAAGACAAGAGGGGACAGGTGAAAGGGATCCAGTGATTAACAGGGAATGAGGAAGTGACATAGAATGATTGAAACCAATGAAGCCCGTTAGTGAAGCAGACAGGGAGAGAACGTGAGGAAACAGAGATAGACAAAACAGGGTGGTGACACAGAGTAGAGAACCTAACAGACTAGAGAACCTAACTGAGAGTAGAGAACCTAACTGAGAGTAGAGAACCTAACAGACTAGAGAACCTAACTGAGAGTAGAGAACCTAACTGAGAGAAGAGAAACTAACAGAGTAGATCAGACACACACACACACACACTCTCTCTCTCTCTCTTTCTCTGCAAGAGCACTGGAAATCATTCATTTTCTACTGAGAGGCAGCGTCATCAGACACACACACACACTCTCTCTCTCTCTCTCTCTCTCTCTCAGGAAGTCTCAGGAAGACAGGAAGTACTGAGAGACCCTGAAGTAGTCTAGACAAAGTTTTTTTAGAGCCCCCCATCAGATGAGTTCAAAGGTGAAATATCAGGTGGCACTGTGGTGTGTGAGACTGTAGCCATATATGGGTCCAGGTGTCCATGGGGACCCAGGTCGAATCCCACCTTCGCTCTCACCCAATCACTTCTTGTTCCTTCTCTACTGTCCTGTCAGCGAACACCAGAAAAGCTCGCGCATAAATCAGTAATGAGAAAAAACTGAAATGCTGCGGACAGACAAAGATATGTCATCTACTGTATAGAGCAGCTGGTCTGGATGGAAGATATGTCATCTACTGTATAGAGCAGCCGGTCTGGATGAAAGATATGTCATCTACTGTATAGAGCAGCCGGTCTGGATGAAAGATATGTCATCTACTATATAGAGCAGCCGGTCTGGATGAAAGATATGTCATCTACTATATAGAGCAGCCGGTCTGGATGGTTCAGATGTACACATGGTGCAAACACATATCTTAATAGCAGCTGGATTGGACTGACCCAGAGGCCTTGTGAGATTTAGATGTGAGATTTAGAGTCCAGACTCTGCTGTTTCATCTATGTATGTGTGTGCCCCCTGACCTCTGACTCTGCTCTGGTTTCCAGGCAACCTATGACCCCAGCCATGGCTACAACCCTCAGCCAATCGACATCTCCGGAATGGCGCTGTCCAGAGAATTGCTGGTGTGCTGTCCTCAACTCTCTCATACACACACACACACACACACACACACACACAGACACACTCACACACATACACACACAGGCAGATCAATGACATACACACATCAGTAAGAACACATCCTTCTGTTTAATTTAGTCCATGGCCGAGCAGCTGGCAGAGAACTACCACAACACCTGGGGACGCAAGAAGAAGATGGAGCTGCAAGTCAAAGGTCAGATGAATGCGTTATTAATATTCTATTACATGCTATGCTGTATTAATACTCTATTACATTTGAATTACTAGGTTATAAAACCAGATTATGACAAAACACTGTAATGTGTGCTCATCCCTGTTACTTGTAAAGTTGTGGTTGCATTTGGGTCAGACAAACTCCCATTGATGTGTGTTCAGTATGTGAATGTCAGTTAGTGACTCAGTGTGTGTATGTATGTGTGTATGTGTGTGTGTGTATGTGGGTGAGGGAGAGTTGTATTTATATTCTTGTGTGTGAGAGAGAGTTTGTGTGTAACTGCCCCTGTGTGTCTGTGTGTGTGTGTGTGTGTGTGTGTGTGTGTCCTCAGGTGGAGGCACCCACCCCCTCCTGGTGCCGTATGACACACTGACAGCGAAGGAGAAGGCTCGCGACCGAGAGAAGGCCCATGAACTCCTCAAGTTTCTCCAGCTCAACGGATATGCTGTCACAAGGTACACACACACACACACACACCATCACTAGATACACACACCTCAAACAACACACACACAGTAACTCTTATACGCTGTCACAAGGTACACACACTTTAAACAACACACACACAGTAGCTCTTATATGCTGTCACAAGGTACACACACTTCATAAACATACACACACACGCCATCACAAGGTACACACGCTTCAAACAACACACACACACAGCAGTTCTTATACACTGTCACAAGATACACACACGTCAAACAACACACACACAGTAGCTCTTATACGCTGTCACAAGGTACACACACTTCATAAACACACACACACACACAGTAGCTCTTAAACGCTGTCACAAGGTACACACACTTTAATCAACACACACACATTAGCTCATATACTCTGTCACAAGGAACACACACTTCAGAAAACACACACACACACGCCGTCATAAGGTACACACACTCCAAAGAACACACACACAATAGGTCTTATAGGCTGTCACAAGGTACACACACTTCAGAAAACATACACACACACGCCATCACAAGGTACACACACTTCAAAAACACACACACAATAAGTCTCATACCCTGCCACAAGGTACACACACTTCAGAAAACATACACACACACGCCATCATAAGGTACACACACTTCAAAGACACGCACACAATAAGTCTCATACCCTGCCACAAGGTACACACACTTCAGAAAACATACACACACACGCCATCATAAGGTACACACACTTCAAAAACACGCACACAATAAGTCTCATACCCTGCCACAAGGTACACACACTTCAGAAAACATACACACACGCCATCATAAGGTACACACACTTCAAAAACACGCACACAATAAGTCTCATACCCTGCCACAAGGTACACACACTTTAGAAAACATACACACACACGCCATCATAAGGTACACACACTTCAAAGACCACACACACACTCGCCATCATAAGGTACACACACTTCAAAGACCACACACATACTTTTATATGCCGTCACAAGTTACACACACTCTAATGGACAAACACAGTAGGTGTTATGAAAAGCACTGTCAGTCCTAGCATCACATCATACACATGTATTTGTGTGTGTGTGTGTGTGTGTGTATGTGCGCGCGTGTGTGCATGTGTGTGTGTGTGGGCATTTGTGTGTGTGTGTGTGTGTGTGTAGGGGACTCAAGGATATGGAGTTGGACACCTCATCCATAGAGAAGCGCTTTGCTTATGGATTCCTGCAGAAGCTTCTGAAGTGGATGGACATCGCCCAGGAGTTTATTGCACATCTTGGTACTTTTATTACTCTCTCTCTCTCTCACTCACACACACACACACACACACACACAGACACACACACACACGCAAACATACCCACAGAAGCTTCTGAAGTGGATGGACATCGCCCAGGAGTTTATTGCACATCTTGGTACTTTTATTACTCTCTCTCTCTCTCACTCACACACACACACACACACACACACACACACACACACACACGCAAACATACCCACAGAAGCTTCTGAAGTGGATGGACATCGCCCAGGAGTTTATTGCACATCTTGGTACTATTATTAGTCTGTAGTACAATCACTAGTGTCTAGTACAGTCCCTGGTACAATCACTAGTGGCTAGTACAATCACTATTACAATCACTAGTGCAATCAATAGTGGCTAGTGCAATCACTAGTGTCTACTGCAATCACTAGTACAATCACTAGTGGCTAGTGCAATCAATAGTGGCTAGTGTAATCACTAGTGGCTAGTACAATCACGAGTGGCTAGTCCAATCACTAGCGACTAGTACAATCACTAGTTCAATCACTAGTGGCTAGTACAATCACTAGTACAATCACTAGTGGCTAGTACAATCACTAGTGGCTAGTGCAATCACTACTACAATCACTAGTGCAATCACTAGTCCAATCACTAGCGGCTAGTACAATCACTAGTTCAATCACTAGTGGCTAGTGCAATCACTAGTACAATCTCTGCTTCAGCTACTCCAAGACCAAGGCCAGCTACCTGGCCAAACACTTACACATTAGCAAACACATTAGCACCAAAGACTTTCATAGGGCGAACCAGTGAATGGGTATTTAAAGTATCAGACTAACACACTGAATGGGTATTTAAAGTATCAGACTAACACACTGAATGAGTATTTAAAGTATCAGACTAACACACTGAATGAGTATTTACAGTATCAGACTAACACACTGAATGGGTATTTAAAGTATCAGACTAACACACTGAATGAGTATTTAAAGTATCAGACTAACACACTGAATGAGTATTTACAGTATCAGACTAACACACTGAATGGGTATTTAAAGTATCAGACTAACACAGTGAATGAGTATTTAAAGTATCAGACTAACACAGTGAATGAGTATTTAAAGTATCGACTAACACACTGAATGAGTATTTAAAGTATCAGACTAACACACTGAATGGGTATTTAAAGTATCAGACTAAAACACTGAATAAGTATTTAAAGTATCAGACTAACACACTGAATGAGTATTTAAAGTATCAGACTAACACACTGAATGAGTATTTAAAGTATCAGACTAACACACTGAATGGGTATTTAAAGTATCAGACTAACACACTGAATGAGTATTTAAAGTATCAGACTAACACAGTGAATGAGTATTTACAGTATCAGACTAACACACTGAATGAGTATTTAAAGTATCAGACTAACACACTGAATGGGTATTTACAGTATCAGACTAACACACTGAATGAGTATTTAAAGTATCAGACTAACACACTGAATGGGTATTTAAAGTATCAGACTAACACACTGAATGAGTATTTAAAGTATCAGACTAACACACTGAATGAGTATTTAAAGTATCAGACTAACACAGTGAATGGATATTTAAAGTATCAGACTAACACACTGAATGGGTATTTAAAGTATCAGACTAACACACTGAATGGGTATTTAACGTATCAGACTAACACAGTGAATGGATATTTAAAGTATCAGACTAACACACTGAATGGATATTTAAAGTATCAGACTAACACACTGAATGGATATTTAAAGTATCAGACTAACACAGTGAATGGATATTTAAAGTATCAGACTAACACACCTCTTCATTGCCTCTTCATCTTCCTCTCCTCCAGAGGCTGTTGTCAGCAGCGGCCGGGTGGAGAAGTCTCCCCACGAGCAGGAGATCAAGTTTTTTGCCAAGGTGTGTGTGTGTGTGTGTGTGTGTGTGTGTGTGCTTCAGTCAGCAAATCTGTTTATTGTAGGTTTTGTACATGTGCATTCAATGGTTACCCTGTGTGTGTGTGCGTGTGTGTGTGTGTGTATTTGTTTGTCTGTCTGCTCAGATTCTGCTGCCACTGATAAACCAGTACTTTAAGAACCACTGCCTCTACTTCCTGTCCACTCCTGCCAAAGTGCTGGGTAGTGGAGGGCATTCATCCAACAAAGAGAAA
>JAIFZK010000009.1:26542500-26557500 GCA_027481765.1 Tenualosa thibaudeaui | reverse complement strand
GTCCGGCCCAGAGATTGTGAAGGCTGGTCTGCGTTCGTTCTTTGAGAGCGCCGCGGACGACATCGAGAAGATGGTGGAGAATCTCAAGCTAGGAAAGGTCTCCAAGGGCAACCAGGTCAGAGGTCACATGCATGTTAAGAGCTCGTCACATATTCATCACCAATGTGGCCAATCAGTGACGAGTAAAGAAACCTGCTCTCTCCCTCCCTCCCTCTCTATCTTTCACTCCCTCCCTTCCTCTCTTTCACTCCCTCTCTCTCTCTCCCTCTCTTTCTCTCCCTCCCTCCCTCTCTTTCACTCCCTCTCTCTCTTTCACTCCCTCTCTCTCCCTCTCTCTTTCTCTCCCTCCCTCTCTCTCTTTCACTCCCTCTCTCTTTCACTCCCTCTCCCTCCCTCTCTTTTGCTCCCTCTCTCTCTCTCTCCCTCCCTCTCTTTCACTCCCTCTCTCTCCCTCTCTCTTTCTCTCCCTCCATCTCTTTCTTTCACTCCCTCTCTCTCTTTTACTCCCTCTCTCTTTCTTTCCCTCCCTCCCTCCCTCTCTCTCTCTCCCTCTCTTTCCTCCCTCTCTTTCACTCCCTCTCTCTTTCTCTCCCTCCCTCCCTCTCTTTCACTCCCTCTCTTTCACTCCCTCTCTCTCTCTCCCTCTCTTTCTCTCCCTCCCTCCCTCTCTTTCACTCCCTCTCTCTCTTTCACTCCCTCTCTTTCACTCCCTCTCTCTCTCTCCCTCTCTCTTTCTCTCCCTCCCTCTCTCTCTTTCACTCCCTCTCTCTCTTTCACTCCCTCTCTTTCACTCCCTCTCTCTCTCTCTCTCTCTCCCTCCCTCTCTTTCATTCCCTCTCTCTCTCCCTCCCTCTTTCTTTCCCTCCCTCCCTCTCTCTCTTTCACTCCCTCTCTCTTCTTCTCTCTCTCTCTCTCTCTCTCTCCCCCCCTCTCTCTCCCTCTCTTTCACTCCATCTCTTTTTCTTTCTCTCCCTCTCTCTCTCTCCCTCTGTGTGTGTGTGTGTGTGTGTGTGTGTGTGTAGCCAGTGAAAGGTGTGTCTCAGAACATCAACTACACCACAGTGGCTCTCCTACCCGTCCTCACTTCTCTCTTTGACCACATCGCGCAGTCCCAGTTTGGAGACGATGTCATATGTGAGTGAAGAAAGTGTGTGTGTCTGTGTGTGTGTGTGTGTGTGTGTGTGTGTGTGTGTGTGTGTGTGTGTGTGTGTGTGTAAATGTGTGTCTGTCAGTCCCAGTTTGGAGATTATGTCATACATGAGTGTGTGTGTGTGTGCCAGTCAGAGCATACCAACAATTTTGTGTGTGAGAAAAGTGAATGTCCAAGAGGCTGTTTCCAGTGAATCTGTGAAAGTAAACCTCTCTCTCTCTCTCCTTCTCTCTCTCTCCCCGTCTCCCTCTCTCTCTCTCCTTCTCTCTCTCTCCCCGTCTCCCTCTCTCTCTCTCCTTCTCTCTCTCCCCGTCTCCCTCTCTCTCTCTCCTTCTCTCTCTCTCCTTCTCTCTCTCTCTCTCCTTCTCTCTCTCTCCCCGTTTCCCTCTCTCTCTCTCCTTCTCTCTCTCTCCTTCTCTCTCTCTCTCCGTCTCCCTCTCTCTCCTTCCTCTCTCCCTCTGTCTCTCCTCTCTCTCTCCTTCTCTCTCCCCCCCTCTCTCCCTCCTTCTCTCTCCCTCTCTCTCTCTCTCTCTCCTCCTCTTCTCAGTGGATGATCTACAAATGTCCTGCTATCGGATCATGTGCAGTATTTACTCCTGTGGTACAATTAAAACTCCTCATGTGGAGAAGTGAGTTTGTTTACTTAGACTCTCACTCACTGTGTCTGTGTGTATGTCAGTTTTAGTGTGTGTGTGTGAGAGAGTGTGTGCTTGTGTGTGTGTGTGTGTGTATGTGAGTATGAGTGAGTGTGTGTGTGTGTATGTGTATGTGAGTGTGTGTGTGTGAGTATGAGTGTGTGTGTGTGTGTGTGTGTGTGTGTGTGTGTGTGTGTGTGTGTGTGTGTGTGTCTGTGTGTGTGTGAGTGTGTGTGTGTGTGTGTGTCTGTCTGTAGTTGCAGTCTCATCCTGTATGTGTGTGTTTCCCAGGCTGTGTCCTGCTCTGGGAGAGTGTTTAGGTCACCAGTCTCATCCTGTGTGTGTGTGTGTGTGTGTGTGTGTGTGTGTGTGTGTTTCCCAGGCTGCGTCCTGCTCTGGGAGAGTGTTTAGGTCACCTGGCCTCCGCCATGCCTGTGGCCTACCTGGAGCCACACCTGAACGAGAACAACGCTTTCTCTGTGTACACCACCAAGACCCCCCGCGAGAGAGCCAGTAAGACGCGTACACATACACACACACACACATGCATACATATACACACACACACACGTGCTTTCTCTGTGTACACCACCAAGAGCCCTGTGAGAGCACTAGTAAGACTAACACACACACACACACACACACACATACATGTACACACACACACACACACACACACACACTTTTTCTCTCCTTGTCTCTCTCCAGTCCTGGGTCTGCCCAATGAAGTGCAGGAGCTGTGTCCAGACATCCCTGAGCTGGACATCCTGCTAAAGGAGATTGGTGACCTGGCGGAGTCTGGTGCCCGCTACACAGAGATGCCTCATGTCATCGAGATCACACTGCCCATGCTGTGCAACTACCTGCCCCGCTGGTGGGAGCGTGGCTTAGAGAACTTTCCAGAACAGGAAGGCCAGGTGTGCACAGAGGTTACCTCCGACCAGCTAAATCAGCTGCTGGGCAGCATCATGAAGATCGTTGTCAACAACCTGGGCATCGACGAGGCCTCCTGGATGAAGAGACTGGCAGGTCTGCAAAAGAGATGTCATTACTGATCATTAGGAGATGTTATTACTATTTAATAACAGATGTTTTTGGTTTTCAATAAGTAGCATTATTCCTGGCCAGTATGAGGTGTCATTAATGCCCAATAAGAGATTATATTGTGTGTTATTGCTGCTCAATAAGAGGCGTTATTACACACCAACAGCCAACAGATGTTTATTACTGTCCAATAAGAGATGTTATTACTGCCCAATGACACAACTTCACAGGTGGACAAAGAGAAGTGAAATGCTCAGCCTTTGTCTTTGTGTGTGTTTGTCCAAATGTCTCTCTCTTTCTCTCTCTCTCTCTCTCTCCCCCAGTGTTCTCTCAGCCCATAGTGAGCCGGGCGAAGCCGGAGATGCTGAAGTCTCACTTCATCCCCACCATGGAGAAGCTGAAGAAGCGGACAGCCAAGGTGGTGGCCGAGGAGGACAAGCTACGCATGGAGGGCAAGTCTGAGGGTGACGAAGAAGAGGGTACCATCCGTGACGAGTTTGCTGTCCTCTGCAGGGACCTTTACGCTCTCTACCCATTGCTCATCCGCTATGTCGACAATAACAGGTAACATACCTGCACACACACACACACACACACACACACACATAGAATTAAGAGGTACCCAAATGATACAAAATATATCTACACCATGTATGGATATCATAAAATACTTAAAATATCAATGTTTCAAACATATCTGTCATTATGTGCACCTGTATATGTAACACACACACACACACACACACACACACACACACACACATACACACACACACACACACACACACGCGCATCAGTTCCTGAGGAGGACAGAGAGGAGTGAAGCCGTATACTGACACACACACACACACACATCAGTTCCTGAGGAGGACAGAGAGGAGTGAAGCCGTATACTAACACACACACACACACACACACACATCAGTTCCTGAGGAGGACAGACACACACACACACACACACACACACACACACACACAGATACATAAATACAAAGCTGACGTCATCTACAGAGTACATCCATTAGAGTTGCAGTCCAGCAGGTAGTGATGGAGGCTTACAGAAGATACTGTAGGATGTGCACATCAGTATGTGCACACAGGATGTACCACAGGATGTGCACATCAGTATATTAAAGTGAAAGTAACCCCTGGTGTATGTATAGTATAAACTATACGTATCTGTTTCTGTTTCTGTTTGTGTTTGTGCTTGCGTGTGTGTGTGTGTGTGTGTGTGTGTGTGTGTGTGTGTGTGTGTGTGCATGTGTGTATGTGTATTTCAGAGCCCGCTGGTTAACATGTCCTGACCCAGATGCAGAGGAATTGTTCCGTATGGTTGGGGAAGTCTTCATCTTCTGGTCAAAGTCCCACGTGAGCACCATCTACAACTCGGTTTGCTCCTTGGAGCTGTCTATCTGCTGTGTGTGTGTGTGTGTGTGTGTGTGTGTGTGTGTGTGTGTGTGTGTGTGTGTGTTGTATTTATTATATTGCTGCTCTGTGTGATTCTTTGTTTGTTTCTTAGGTGTGTTTTCTCTTGCTCCCCATCTCTAAGCCTCTCTGTTCTGGGTGTGTGTTTGTCCTCCATGTTGTGCTCCTCAAATGATTCCTGTGTCTCCTCTGTAGAATTTCAAAAGAGAAGAGCAGAACTTCGTGGTCATGAATGAGATCAACAACATGTCTTTCCTGACCGCCGACAGTAAGAGCAAGATGAGCAAGGTGAGCTTTGATACACACACACACACACACACACACACACACACACACACAGTTACACGCTGTTTCAGTTTTGTATCAGAGGCATGAGAGAGCTCCATGTGTATCTCCATTAATTTATCTAAGACGTGCTTATAACATATCTTTAATGTGTTATAACATATTTATAACACTGCTTTCAACATGTCTATCATTACTTGCATCTACTTACATCTAACACAGTGTCACAGATTTAGCAGTCGCTTTGTGTACCATCATCACCTTGTCCTCATCCTGCTAGTTGGTTAGACAGCTTTTGATATTGCCTTGTTATTATCTCATTATTACCTCATTATTATCTGCAGCAAGTTATCTTGCACTGTTGTCATATTATCGTTGTTAGCAAGATAGCTAGAGGTATTGCCACATTGTCCTAGCCGTCATGTAGCATGTGCTTGGGTAATGCTGATTTGGTGTGCAGTTGGGACGGATCTCTATCACAATCTGACACTCTCTTCATGGTCATTCGTGCACTGAGATGGTTTAACTGTGTTCAGCATGTAACTCACTTCTCGTTATCTGTTAGCTCATGCTAACATGCTAAATTGAATGGACTTTTGAACCGGTAATCTCATTATTAGCCACTTCAGTCAATCAATTATCACATATGATACTGCATATTAATAACATGTGGCTGTGTCATTGTCAATGTCAGTTTAACCTTGGTCATTGCAGATTCTGTAATCTAACATCCCATGTTAATATCATTATCCTATAATCCATTTGTAGTGAGTCTCAGATTAGTAAATATTTAGATACACTGGAATAGGTTCAGTCCTGACCTGGCTCTGATCTTGCCCTGATCTGGCCTTGATCTGGCTCTGATGTGGCAGTAGTCCACAGATGTTGTCTGGGCCTGCTGTGGTAAGAGCAACATGACTCTTCACAGGTAAAGTCATAGGTGCTGCAAGGGACCAGACATATCATAATGTAAACCTAGGGTATTTTGTGTGTGTGTGTGTTCATATTACATATCATAATGTAAACCTAGGGTATTTTGTATGTGTGTGTGTGTGTGTGTGTGTGTATGTGTTCATATTACATATCATAATGTAAACCTAGGGTATTTTGTGTGTGTGTGTGTGTGTGTGTGTGTGTGTGTGTGTGTGTGTGTTCATATTACATATCATAATGTAAACCTAGGGTATTTTGTGTGTGTGTGTGTGTGTGTTCATATTACATACTGTAATGTAAACCTAGGGTATTTTGTGTGTGTGTGTGTTCATATTACATACCATAATGTAAACCTAGAGTATTTTGTGTGTGTGTGTGTTTGTGTGTGTGAGAAGAAGTGTGTGGCTGGTGTGTTAGTGCTCTGTAGAGTATTATTGTCCCTGATGTGTGTGTGTGTGTGTGTGTGTGTGTCTTGTTCCTCTCTGACTCCGGACGTGATGCCATATAGGCTGGGGATACCGAGGTTAGAATCTGTCTCTGCACGAACAATCAAACGAACGAACGAACGAACGAATGAACAAATGCTGCCAACCGCATGGCACCCACTTAGGGGGCTTTTCATCAAACCCCCACCAACACACTGGCATGCAAACACACACACACACACACAAAACCACAACCGCATGGCACCCACTTATCCATTTACACATACTCATTCACTCTCACACACACACACACACACACACACACACACACACACACACACACAGCCCTTGCATATCCACACACCTCACTCCCACCACTCTCCAGTGGACCGCTGTGTCCTGCCAGCGTGTGTGTGTGGGGGCGTCTGATGTTGTTTGATGAAAGATCTCTGCTGTAGAGTGCAGACTCATGGCCCTCGCCCCCTGCCCTGGAGTGACCTTTAGTGCCCTCTCCGTCTCAGTGGGTGGGGGGCATGAGCCATCAGCCTGCTCAGCTGTTTGCCGTAGTAGTGACTGTAGCTGTTTGGTGTTTGGATGGGGAACACTTTCTAGGTCATGTGGTGTGTTGACTGTATAGTCCATCCTGCCTATTATTCATGTCTTGTTGTTTTGTTTTGTTTTGTTTTGTTTTGTTTTGTTTTGTTTTGTTTTGTTTTGTTTTTGTTTTTGTTTTGTTTTGGTTTGGTTTCTTTTGTTTTGTTTTGGTTTTGTTTTGTTTTGTTTTGTTTTGTTTTGTTTTGTTTTGTTTTGTTTTGGTTTCTTTTGTTTTGTTTTGGTGAGCTGCTGAGTTGGTGAGTGTGTTGTTGGATGATCTTTGTGACAGGTTGCAATGCATCTCCCCACCACTGTGGGGTGCTCTTTCTGTGTTGCGATACAAGCCCCTCTCTCCTCCTCTTTGCTGACTGCTGAGTAAAGCCGTGCTGTTAGTTTGCTGTGCAAAGATCACAGCAAATGTGACTATGATGTGAGAATCATCCAGGATTGCCTGTACAAGAGAACTAATGCAGAGGCTAGAATGGTTCCAAGGGCTAGTGAAGTTCACAGGGTGATGAGAAGATGGAAGCCTATTGGCATGATGCATTTTCGAAGTGAAGGTCCTGTGACCAGTGAGGTCAAAAAGTCCCTTGGGTGCCAACGTGAGTTTATCAGACAATGCTACCCAAAGAGAAGACAATCTGTTCACGTTCCCTTGCAAGGGGATGGGGGTTTCCCACAATGCTTAGCAGTCAACAGGGCAGTGCAGAGGCCTGTCTCCCTCAGGGCCTCCTTAAGTGGCCCTCATGTGCGTCTCCCCTGTCTCCCTCAGGGCCTCCTGATGTGACCCTCGTGCGTCTCCCCTGTCTCCCTCAGGGCCTCCTGATGTGACCCTCGTGCGTCTCCCCTGTCTCCCTCAGGGCCTCCTTAAGTGGCCCTCATGTGCGTCTCTAATGCTGTGTCCCACCCTTCCCCCTCTGCCCCCTCCCACCTCTCTATTAACTCTCTACTGGCTGCTGTGTCCGTAGCTGCATTCCGCTTCCCTGACCATCAAAAAGATTATTTTTTTCACGTTTTCCCCCAATTTCTAAGAGGCATGAAGTCTACTTTCATGTCCTGCATGATTTTTGTTTTGTTTTACCTTTTTGACATATGGATATTAATATGGCACGGCAGCTAAAGAGATTTTGTCGATCAGAACAACAAAGATTTTTGCCTTGTTCACTCAAGAGAAAAGTTTGTCCTTTTTAATAAGCGAGTCCCACAAGCATCTAGGGCTTAGAATCTAAGTGTCAAGAAAACGTTTTTGTTGTCTTTGGAAATATTTAACAGATACATGACTTTTATGTTATATTGAAGTTTGTCTATGTTTACCAACCCTGGTTATAAAACCAGCCCCTCATTCTACACTACATTTTGTTCAGAGGGTCTGGCCATTCGGTAATAAGAAACTATTGTGCATGTACTCAGCCCTTGACTGACAGCCTGCAGTGACTGATAGCATTCTATCTCAACTTCTTCCTCTGTCCGCTGATTGGATGCGATTAAAACGCAACCAGCTCAATAGGATCAAATCCAGACTAGCACTGTGGGAGATGCTAATCAAGCAGAAGTGCTAGGAAGGGGTGGCCAAGCTAATGTTTACCCAGTTCAAAGCAGCTTCTGTTACCATTGCTAACCTCGTGCTAACATCTTCTTGAGCAGGCAGTCTGAATACTGGCCTTCTGAAGAAAAAAGACATGTAGGCCCTCTAATGAGAAAGAAAAGAGAATAGCTAGACGCCTGAATGCCTGGTGCTGGATGGGTGACAGGTTTATGACCAAGAGGATATCCTGGACATCAGACCCGACAGTCTGAACACTGAAAACTTTTCTGAACAGGAAGTGAAGGAAGTGTGTTTGTTGTGTTTGTTGGCGCACAAGAGCAAAGTGTGTGTGCACCACTGACTCTCCTGGGACTGTTAGAGGCATATAGAGTCAGAAACAGGAGGAGATGGAGGCCTCATTCTGTGTGTGTGTGTGTGTGTAGAGCGATCTGAATGTGTGTGTGTGTGTGTGTAGCAGGGTGTCTAAGACTGCATGTTTTTGCTTGTATACTGCTGTATCCAATAGCTCCCCCTAAACCTGTGCATGTGTTTATCATGCACAATCAGCTTCTGAGACCAAACACTCACTATCCACTTGTGCATGTGCTGGGAGGTGTGTGTGTGTGTTTGTGCTGACCCTTATTTTGTTTGCATGCGCGCGTGTTTGTGTGTGTGTGTGTGTGTGGTTCCCTTGATGTCCAGTTGCAGTGGACATACTAATAAAAGCCAAATTTACAGCTGTCCTTTCTGCCCCATCACTCCCCTTTCCCTCCCCTCCACCAAGGCTTTTTGTCCTACTAAGACTGTTCCCGCATCCAGGTATAGCCTCACCTGAACCCCCCACCCCAGGGGATGATACCTCTACCCCAACACAGCCTCTTCTTCTGACAGAGTGTCAGATCATTGTGGCGCTTGACTGGCACTTGAATTCCTTTTTGGGAACATTTGTGTTTTTGTGTTTGTCAGCAGAAAGAACAGCTTTGTGTGTATTTTACAGAGTTTGGCTCTTGGGGTAAGAAGTCTGAGCTCTTTTTCAGCTGAGAGTTGAGTCTTTTATGATATGCATGTACAGCTGTTCTACTGTATGTGTGTGTCTCAAGGGTAAGAGTGTGTGTGTGCGTATGTACGTGCGCTTGTGAGCATGCGTGCATATGCGCGTGTGTGTGTGAGTGTGTGTTCCTGCTGATCACTCCCATCTGCAATGTAAATCTCTCTCAGGCTGGGGGCTCGGATGTGGAGCGTACCAAGAAGAAACGCAGGGGGGATCGCTACTCGGTGCAGACATCACTGATTGTGGCCGCACTAAAGAAGATGCTCCCCATCGGCCTCAACATGTGTTCTCCCGCCGACCAGGAGCTCATCAACCTCGCCAAGATACGCTACTCATTGGTACACACACACACACACACACACACACACACATACACACACGGTGTTTCATGTTACTTGTAGACAATGGTGGATCATAAGGACATTGGTGATATATCGAAATTCATGAGTGTTTATTACTGACTTCAGATGTTAGATCTGCTTCTGTTATAGAAAGTTATGAGTCTTTATGAATGCTTATAATGTCCCTCTACATAAATGTAGGAGTGTTTATAAAGGTTTATAACATCTACATAAAGTGTTTACAACTTCCCTCTACAGAAAGACACAGATGAGGAGGTGAGGGAGTTCTTACAGGGCAACCTACATCTTCAGGGCAAGGTAAGAAACGTGCTGAGTGTGTGTGTGTGTGTGTGTGTTTGTTCATGGATCATATTTCTGGCTGTGTGTGTGCGTGTGTGTGTTCATGTGTCATATTCCTGGCTCTGTGTGTGTGTGTGTGTTTGTTCGTGTGTCATGTGCCTGGCTATGTGTGTGTGTGTGTGTGTGTGTGTGTGTTCATGCGTCATATTCCTGGTTCTGTGTGTGTGTGTGTGTGTTTGTTCGTGTGTCATGTGCCTGGCTGTGTGTGTGTGTTTGTTCGTGTGTCATGTGCCTGGCTGTGTGTGTGTGTGTGTTTGTTCGTGTGTCATGTGCCTGGCTGTGTGTGTGTGTGTGTTTGTGTGTGTGTGTGTGTGTATGTGTGTGTTCATGCGTCTGGCTCTGTGTGTGTGTGTAGGTGGACAACCCTTCCATGCGCTGGCAGATGGCTCTATACAGAGAGATGGTTGGAAAGGCTGAGGATGCTGACGCTCCAGAGAAAGTAGTCAAGAGAGTCCAGGAGGTCTCTGCTGTTCTATACCACATTGAGGTGGTGAGTACACACACACACACACACACACACACACACACACACACACACTTCTTTAATTCTTGTGTGTATCAAAACAAATCATTCATCATCCTCTCCTTCTCATGTTTTCATCCTTCTCACATTCAGAGCGTTTACATGATGCTAGAAAAAAGCAGTAGACAGAAAATGGCCTCTGAGATCACACTCAATCACATCTCTCCTAGTCGCACTAACACTCCCAGATGCATGGGGGCGCAATAGACCCTCTGAGATCACACTCAATCACATCTCTCCTAGTCGCACTAACACCCTCAGATGCATGGGGGCGCAATAGACCCTCTGAGATCACACTCAATCACATCTCTCCTAGTCGCACTAACACTCCCAGATGCATGGGGGCGCAATAGACCCTCTGAGATCACACTCAATCACATCTCTCCTAGTCGCACTAACACCCCCAGATGCATGGGGGCGCTATAGATTGAAAGCAGATTATCTGATTGAAGTCTCCAGATGCCACTTCATTCTCATCAGTGTTTTTGGCAGGCTATGACCTAACCTGCTCAGGCTGCATGAATTATAGGACATTTCAACTCATAGCCTTGGTGCGTAGGTCACTGAGTACTGTCACTAGGAAAAAGAATTAGACAATGTGGTACAACATAGAATGAATAGTGAACTCACGGTTAAAGATAACTGATATGAACTATGGGTTGAAATGCTCCAGAATTTTCCTCAAAGTTGTCTAAACTTTGTGCAAGATGCATACAGTTAGCATGAGTGTCCAGAATGAGTTTTATTTCTTTGGTTATTCTTTCACAGATGAAACATTCCATGATGTGCATGAATTTCAAACGTGCAGATTACTGTGGCATATTGAAAGACAAATGGTTGGTTTAGACCATGTTTAAGACCTGCAAACATGGACAGAAGCGCGGGTTCCATGCTCATTGAAAACAGAAATCCGGTGCGATTCAACACATAGACCTGTTATTTGAGGTCACTGAGTGCTGTCTATAGGATAAAGAATGAGACAATTTGATGCAACATAGACCGAATAGAAAACCAGCAGCTTCAATGAGCTGAAAGGGGCATAGAAAAATGAAACTGAAAGTGAGTTTCAGTGCCCCATTCACTAAGTGGTTTACTATCTGGTCTGTGTTGTATCGAAGTTTCTCATTCTTTTTCCCCACAGACAGGACACCGTGACCTCTAGAAACAGGACTATGGATTGAATCACACCGGATTTCTCTGCTCAGCTCTGCATTAGAGGATGTGAGCTGAGACAGCATGTGTCCTCTGCATTAGAGGATGTGAGCTGAGACAGCATGTGTCCTCTGCATTAGAGGATGTGAGCTGACAGCATGTGTCCTCTGCATTAGAGGATGTGAGCTGAGACAGCATGTGTCCTGTGCCATGTGGCAGCTGCACTGTACTGTAGACAGTAGATGTTCTGCAGGCAAGAGCTGTAGTCCCCTTGAATGGCTTAGTGAAGCTGTAGGTCAACTTAGCGATACATGTAAACGAAATCACTGCCTTCACTTTCTCTCTCACACTCTCTCTCTTTCTCGCTGTCTCTCTCCCTTGCTTTCACTCTCTCTCTCTATCTCTCTCTTTCTTTCCATCTCTCGCTCTCTCTTTCTCTCTCTTTTTCTGTCTCTTTCTCTCTCTCTCCCTTACTTTCTTGCTCTCTGTCTCTCTTTCCCTCGGCCTCTGCTCCTTTCTCTCTTTTTTGCTCCCCCATCTCTCTCTCTTCCTCTTTTACTCTGCCCACACTGCCTTTCTTCTACTGTCTCCCCTTTTCTCTCTCTCTCTCTCTCTCTCTCTCTCTCTCTCTCTCCTCCCCCATCCCTCCTTGTCGTCTAGACTGAGCATCCATTTAAGTCCAAGAAGATGGTTTGGCACAAGCTGCTTTCCAAGCAGAGACGCAGAGCAGTGGTGGCTTGTTTTAGGATGACTCCACTGTACAATCTGCCTAGGTGAACACACACACACACACACACACACACACACACACACACACACACACACACAGACACACACACTCACACACACACACACACACACTTATGCACACGCTGCTTTCCAAGCAGAGACGCAGAGCAGTGGTGGCTTGTTTTAGGATGACCCCACTGTACAATCTGCCTAGGTGAACACACACACACACACACACACACAGACACACACACACACACTACACTTATGCACACGCTCCTGACAGAGCAGTGGAGGCTTGTTTTAGGATGACCCCACTGTACACACACACAGGTGCACACACACACACAAACACACTCACACACACACGCACACACACACACACTCACACACACAGCTTACACATACATACATACATACATATGTGTATATATACACACATACACACAAATGGATCAAACATATTCATACACATGCACCCAAACCAATGCATGCACATGTGTTCATACACTCATGCACATTAGACAGAGTGTTTTTTGTGTGTGCATGCTTGAGTGTGTGTGTATGTGTGAGTGTGTGTGTGTGTGTGTGTGTGTGTGTGTGTGTGTGTGTGTGTGTGTTAATCCCACAGGCACAGGGCTTCTAACATGTTCCTGGATGGCTACAAGCGTAACTGGCTGCAGACTGAAGGCTACTCCTTTGAGGATCGGATGATTGATGACCTCTCTGTGAGTCTCTCAAATACACACACACACACATACACACTCAAACATGCACACTGTCACTATCCGTCACACAGACAGACAGACACACACACACACACACACACACACACACACACACACACACACACAGGTTTCTGTGTGTGTGTGTCCTTGGGTGTGTACTTGTATGTTTTGCCTTCCACTGCAGAAAGCTCTTGAGGAAGAGGAGGATGAGGAAGAGGAACGGGAGACAAAGCCAGACCCTCTACACCAGCTCATCCTACACTTCAGTCGCACAGCACTCACTGAGAAGAGGTGAGACACACACACACACACACTGCACATCTGCACACATAATGAGTGAGTGGTGTACTGTGACTATGCTAGTACAGCTAACTGCTTAACTGACTGCTGTCTGTCTTCTCTACCCGTCTTGTCTTCTCCTGTTGTCTGTTGCAGCAAACTGGACATAGATTACCTGTACATGGCCTATGCTGATATCATGGCAAAGGTAACTAATTATTAGACATAGATTACATGGCCTATGCTGATATCATGGCAAAGGTAACTAATTATTAGACATAGATTACATGGCCTATGCTGATATCATGGCAAAGGTAACTAATTATTAGACATAGATTACATGGCCTATGCTGATATCATGGCAAAGGTAACTAATTATTAGACATAGATTACATGGCCTATGCTGATATCATGGCAAAGGTAACTAATTATTAGACATAGATTACATGGCCTATGCTGATATCATGGCAAAGGTAACTAATTATTAGACATAGATTACATGGCCTATGCTGATATCATGGCAAAGGTAACTAATTATTAGACATAGATTACATGGCCTATGCTGATATCATGGCAAAGGTAACTAATTATTAGACATAGATTACATGGCCTATGCTGATATCATGGCAAAGGTAACTAATTATTAGACATAGATTACATGGCCTATGCTGATATCATGGCAAAGGTAACTAATTATTAGACATAGATTACATGGCCTATGCTGATATCATGGCAAAGGTAACTAATTATTAGACATAGATTACATGGCCTATGCTGATATCATGGCAAAGGTAACTAATTATTAGACATAGATTACATGGCCTATGCTGATATCATGGCAAAGGTAACTAATTATTAGACATAGATTACATGGCCTATGCTGATATCATGGCAAAGGTAACTAATTATTAGACATAGATTACATGGCCTATGCTGATATCATGGCAAAGGTAACTAATTATTAGACATAGATTACATGGCCTATGCTGATATCATGGCAAAGGTAACTAATTATTAGACATAGATTACATGGCCTATGCTGATATCATGGCAAAGGTAACTAATTATTAGACATAGATTACATGGCCTATGCTGATATCATGGCAAAGGTAACTAATTATTAGACATAGATTACATGGCCTATGCTGATATCATGGCAAAGGTAACTAATTATTAGACATAGATTACATGGCCTGTGCTGATATCACGGCAAAGGTAACTAATTATTAGACATAGATTACATGGCCTATGCTGATATCATGGCAAATGTAACTAATTATTAGACATAGATTACATGGCCTATGCTGATATCACGGCAAAGGTAACTAATTATTAGACATAGATTACATGGCCTATGCTGATATCATGGCAAATGTAACTAATTATTAGACATAGATTACATGGCCTATGCTGATATCATGGCAAAGGTAACTAATTATTAGACATAGATTACATGGCCTGTGCTGATATCATGGCAAAGGTAAATAGGAGCCTGCTTCTGATCAGACAGGGCTAAAGAGGTCTTTTCATCATGAACTGTGTGTGTGTGTGTGTGTGTGTGTGTGTGTGTGTGTGTGTGTGTGTGTGTGTATGTGTGTGTTTCAGAGCTGCCACATAGGTGAGGATGATGAAGGTGGTGAGGAGGAGGAGACGGTGGAAGATGAGATGTCGTTTGAGGTGCGACAGTCAGAGCTGGTAATGGGCGTGCGGGGGCAGGGGACGCGGGACACTGCGGAGCGGTAGAGACACCTCACCACCCAGCCTTCATCACCATCGTCATTACATCCTCCTCTTCCTCCTCTCTCAACTCTCTCTGACTGT